>RJWT010006009.1:0-29902 GCA_004365215.1 Cuniculus paca | reverse complement strand
AAACAGGATTTTGCATGAAAAAAGTTATTTCTTGCTATACATGTGCATATATATGCACATACACAGAATCTTCTTCCAGTCATACTTCGGAACTATTTTCAACTGGTGTTAAATGCTCCTTTTTTTATATTTCTAAGAACAAGTCACTCTGAGTTTTCTTTACCTTATCAGATTATTGTGATAACCTCAAATATCAGTTACTTTCAAGATATGCAGGTAGACATTACGAGACATGTCATTTGTAACTTGTCACAAACTTTAGTGCCCATATGTTCACATTATACAGGATTCACCTCAAGCTACAATTTAATTTTGCAAGTGTAAATATATCCTGATTTTCTTCATTTCCAAAAAATTGAAAGTGATGCCAGTGCTTCTTGATTTCTAGCCATGTATGAGAAGCAGTGCTTTAAATCTACATACCTATTTCACTCAGAGTCACACAAAGGTTCCCAGTATTTATGTCCAAGATTCCTATAGGCTATATTACCTGCCACCTCACCACATTCTCCTTTGCCCAGATTCCTTTGTCTTCCTGCTATTTCCCATTTTTCTTATGGGTTTTCATGGCACCTTCCTTTTATGTATGTTGTGCCTCTCCCTGTAATGTGACTCCCTCCCTTAAAAAACTGTTACTTTCTTAATGATTTCCTACTTGGATAGTTGTTGCTACATTTGTGCTTGCAAAAAATCCCGTAAAAATATTCATTTTTCTCATTCTGCATTATAGTACTTAGTCCTGGGGCCAGGTATATTTGAATGGATTTTCTTTTTAATTTCTCCAATCCAGTAAAGCATTTTGAATAAGCCAGGACAGCCTGAGTGTTCACTAAAAATAAAATACGAGACGTATGGGGTTTCCTGCTGCAGACACATCCAATACCTGACACCCACAGTTTAAAAAAGGAAAGCTTTTACTTGACTTATGGTTAAAGGAGCTCAGACCATGGTTGGCTGACTTCAAGGAAGAAATATGGTGGAAACACATGGTGGAGCAAAGCTGCTCAGTTAATGGGGGCCAGCAACCAGGGGTAGGCTGTCGAAGAGAAATAAGAGATAAAACCATACATTATACCCAAGTCAATGCCTCCATTTCCTATCGAGAACCTCTGCAGTGAGCCTCCAGTCTCCTGTGAGGTATTACAGTACATGTCTAGAGAGAAAGAGCAACAGACGAATAGCAAGCAGTGCGAATCTGGGATGACCAGTTTTTCACTGGGAATAAAAGGCCACAAGGCAGCCAGAACCTTGGTATTTATTGATTAAGCAAAGTAGGGAGGGGTCATTCATTAGATGACTCAAAGGGTGGAGGAGGTTTTCTCCTAAGAAAGATCTTGCTGGAGCATCGTTAGTCTTAGTAGTTATATAATCTTAGTCATTTTAGTCTCAGTCTCAGTCTTAGTGTTAGTCTTAGTAGGTGGAAGAGGATGCGCCACAGCTAATGAGATAATGAGAAATCTCAAAAGGGTGATACCAATAATCCCAAGACTCTGCTCATCCCTTAGGAAAGTTTAGAAAACTAGCCATTGTGAATTTATGGTCCCCAGCAATTTTCCATGAAGACTTACCTACCCATGAGTAT
Source organism: Cuniculus paca (assembly GCA_004365215.1). Taxonomy (NCBI): domain Eukaryota; kingdom Metazoa; phylum Chordata; class Mammalia; order Rodentia; family Cuniculidae; genus Cuniculus; species Cuniculus paca. The sequence continues at coordinate 28,320 of RJWT010006009.1, read as the reverse complement.
GCAGCCCTAATCTACAAGGCATTTCCTAATCCAGTGAAACAGACATATGAATCAAAAGTCACAAAAGATAAAAGTGAAACCAGATATGGAATTGAAAAGAAGTTGAGTTTGTTAATTTGGGAGTACACTTTGCAAATACTCATTTTTAATTATGCCCAAAATATCAATAATGCTTTTTGCTATTAGCTATCTATACAATATGTAATATACGAATCTCTATGCTTCAGTTGCTTCCACATTTCAACTCTTTTCTGTTTAGGAAAATTTCGAGCTCTCTTACAAAATAAGGCTAGATAATAAAAACCAGTAATACATTTACACCAGAATAGGAATAGTCTTGCCCAACATTGAATGTGCATTTTTTAAAGATCTCTATTCCATTTGAGTCAAAGTTAGTGAGCAAGAATAAAACCAACCTAGTCAAGAATGAAGAAAATTAAAACTTTTTTTTAGCCAATTAGAATTGCAATCTAGAAAAACATTGCAATTGCAAAATTGCAATCTGCCAGTTTTTGTAAAATGGCAGGTGGGTTTAAAGCTTTCAGTCATAGGTTCATAGTGAAATAGACTGAAGTGGAGAAAATAAGATCAAATGAAGGATCACCATGTACTTGCAAACTAATTATTTCCTATACCATCACCAGACTAAATCTCATAGTTACCACAAATGCATCTGAGTAACTTGTCTAATTTGCAACCATAAAATTGCTCTTTATCTCCCTAAAATATTGTGTAGGCTGGTGTTTGTAGAATTAAAGAAGACATTTTGAAAATCTGGTTAACAACAGAATTATACTATGTTAAGCTCACTCTGTTCCTTCTAGGCCTCTTCCATTGTCGTTGTGTTTATAACACCTCTTCGAAACCTTGTTTTCTTTGTGAACCACAAAGTATCTTGAGACAAATCACCTGCAGAGCATAATAAATAAAGCAGTCTTTAAATGTATGCAAACACTCAATAGTCTATGTTTCTAATGTCTGCTCAAGGGAAGTTAGAAACAGGAAATAAAATAGATTTAGACTTTTAAACAGATACCACTAAGCACCAGATGTTTAGAAACTTCAATTTGATGTTGATTTATTGTTCCTTCAAATTTCTGCACTATTTTCAATAACAAAAATACGTATAGATTTGTAAAACGTTGATTTAGCCATAACTCTCCCTGTATTCTTACTGAGAAAATGACAAAAAAATTCTGCTCAATGTCATAAACATTCTAACCAAGGTAAGAATACTATATGCTTCTTTCACAGCAAATAATATAAATGTTTGCTATAACAAAATCATTTATTTTCTTTCAACTAAGTTGGAAGATTGAATATTGTAACTTTCCCTATTTCTTATAGTGCATTAATGACTTTTCAAGCATTTTATAGTGTTGCAGTCCTACAATACCACAAAAATTATTTTCTATAGGCATTCTCAATTATTAAAAACTACCAATTAAAGCAGGTTTAATTACATTTCTTAATCTACTATGGTACTTGCATTAAACATAGGAAAAAATAAATTTAGATAAAGACATTCAAATTTTGACATCATATACTTAGTACTTATTCTTGGGCAACGTAGTAATCAGTTTTGAGCACAATTTCACTTATCTCTGAGGTGGACACAAGACTACGTATTAATTTTTTGTTGCTATTAAACAAGCTAATGAATATAAAATAGAAAAATGTTTATTTGATGGAATTCTATAGAAGTTATTGGTATTATCATTTTTATTTTAACAATTTATCTTTTCATGATTATTATTCTATAAAAGCATTGGGGAAAATCCTGCGGGTTAGTTTTTGGGTGTTTTATTTTATTTCATTTTTTGACACAGAGGCTCCAAATGTATCCCAGGCTGGCCTTGAACTCACCATGTTCCTTCCTTAGGTGCCACAGTGCTGGGACTACACACTTCTGTAACCACAACCAGCTTTTTCAGATACTCAGGTAAACCTGGTTCACTGAGTCTCCCAAGTCACAGAAGTGTATTGAAGGAATGGGTGTTGATACTAAGTATATGTTTCAATTCTATGCTCTCTATGTGTTAGTTCAATATTTTAATCAACTGTTTTCAACTGTATTCATTTATGAATATATTATTACTTCATAGGTTTTTATGAAGTTAACATGATATTTATGTGTTAAAAATATATCAGAAAACTTAGAATAAAACTCTTCTTGTCTCTCCTATAGCAATAGATGAATTCTTTCCTGAAAAACATGGACCAGTGACTGTATTTTTTCCACAGTATTATTTATACACCACACTGCACTTCTGGGGAAGTCAAAACTGGGCAAGTTTGTCCTGTCCCTGTAGCAAAATGAAGTTCATCTTCCAAATTAAAACATACAAAATCTCCAAGAGGGCTGGGAATTTAGCTCAGTGGCTTAAGCACCTGCCTGGCAAGCGTGAGGTCATGAGTTTGATCCCCGGTACCAAAAAAAAAAAAAAAAAAAAAAAAGTAAAACAAAAATAATCTCCAGGAATGTGTCAAAGTAAAGATTGGTTGCAGCAGTAGCAACTTTTCAATCACACTATGTCTGTGTTTTCATCTGCCAAGGTCACTGGTCACAGCTGATGCATGAAGAAACTTCCAATATGGAGCTGGGTCTATCAGCTGGCAAGCCATGTGTGTAGCTGATATATATCCATAACATTTAACAGTCCTGCTTGCCTTAACCCCAATCTAGCTGCTTGCTGTCTAGTTTGAAGGAATAGGTTTTGTCTAATTAAACATGTATTCTTATTATCAGCTTTTTACTTAAAGCCCAGGAAACACCTGAAAAATACGATCATATTAACAGTAGTTTAAATAATAAAGGAGGGTATGACAGGGGTTATCTCATTGGTACAGTTTTGCCAAGCATGAAGAAGGCTCCCCAGTTCTGAGGGGAAAAGTGTTAAAACATTTCAGCCGACATGTCATGAGTTTCTGCAGTCAAGAAAATATTTACTATATTTAACAAAATCATTGATTTTAAAACTAATTGTTTACATATCAGAAGTAATGGATACATATGTCTATCGCTAAGGAAGTCATTGGAAGAATTTGATATGGAACAGTATGATTCACACAGACATTGTTCAGAAAAGGACAACTGCAATAGGAAAAAATGACATTTCTGAAAATATATAAATGTTTAGAACACTTTTAGAATTATTATTGATCAAGTTTAACGGTATAATATATAATGAGCAGCTCCATGTATGCATTTATTTAAATTTTTAATCTATGAAAGTTAAATAATATTATTAGTCCATATTATATAGTGTTTTAACATGCTTTGATAATATCACCCTTGAGCTAGCATAAAAAATGAATCTCCTATTCATGCAAGGAAGGCTCTACTCAGCAAAATATTTGCCTACACTCTTCTCCTGGGCAGGTTGATAATATAGTACTATGCTGCACTAATCTGTGTGTGTGTGTGTGTGTGTGTGTTCATGCATGTGTGTAACTGGAGATCAAACACATGGTGGCCTGCCACTGAGTTATATCTCCACCTTCCTTATTGATTTTGTAAAATATAAGCAGAGTCTTGATAAATAGCCCAAGCAGGACTTCACACATATACACACACAACAAGCCAATACACACTGTATGCTCAAAAAGTAAAGTAAAAATACAGATTTGAAAAGTTAATTATACTTAAAGATACAGGGCCATTAACCACAACAAAATACTTGGCCTCACTCTGAACAAATTTATTTCATCATTCTTGCCCTTTTGAGAAACATTTCTAGAAGTCCCTTTTCATGAGTATCTTCAGTAGTACTGTTTTGGCTGTGTGAACGTCGTGAATTGATTGACATTTATCTGTCACTGGCCGTGGTAGCACATCCCTGTAATCTCAGCATCCTGGAGGCTGAGGCAGGAAGATTATTTCGAGTTCAAGATCAGCTTCAGCTACATAGTGAGTTCAAGGTCAGTCTAGTGAGACTCTGTCTCAAAAAACAAAACAAAACAAAACAAAAACAAAATACTTGCATCTGTCATAGTCACTTGGATTTGGGAGAAGAGCCAAAAGTCACAGGATGACAGATCCGGGGCATAAGGTGATTACACATGTAATGTTTTACAAACCTGCCTTTCCCTTGGATGGCGCCTGAAAGCAACATTCACTGTTGTTTTTATCACACCTTGTAAAGACATTCAAGAACGCAAACTTCCAAAACTGCTTTAGAAAGTGACAGGAACAATAAAACAAATACATTCAAAGCAAGGGAGAGTAGTCTCAGGGGAATCAATGACAATATGATTTTGACTGTAACAATTTTAAAAGTTTAAATATTTTCCATATATTTCAATCATACCTCATATAAATTTTATATATGTTATTTTTATATAAAGCAATAGACATATTTTCCTATCAAGAAGAAACTGAATGTGTTTTTTTCTGCTGCAGTAAATTTTACTGGTCCTTCTCACTCATGCTGTTGTGCTGTGGTTGGAATGCCTGAGTCTTCTCAGAATTCACATCTTAGAACCTAATCCCCAGGGCAGTAGCATTAGGAAGTGAGAGCTTTAGAAGGTGGTTAGGTCCTGAGAACATAGTCCTTAAAATAGTGTTTTGGACTTTGCAAAGAGATTTAGAAAAGCTTTTCTTTGCCTTCCACTGTATGAATATGCAGGTAAGAAAATGTATTGTAGGAGTAAAAAGCCACTGCCAGACCCTGAGTGTGCTGATACTTTGATCTTATTTTTCAGCGGCATAATTATGAGAAACAAAGGTTCACCGCTTACAAGCCATGAAGTGTCTGCTTTTCTTTATAGCAGTCTGAGAGAACAAGAACAACTTATAAACAATTGATGGATCCCATAAATGTCTTGGGTTTATCTTCACATCTCTCTGTTCTTTTCCAGTTGCTTTGTTCCATTTTCCTCCTTATTCTGTTGCTCCATATTCAACATCTTAACATAGTCATTACAAATGTTGCTGTCCACCACCCCTCTTGTTTTCACTTCCTGTCATCCCTTTATGAATTCTAAAAAATGTGAATTTTTGTGTGAACTCAATTTTACTTTCTTATATTCCTGGAGGCTAGAAATCTCACACCAAGGGGACACGGGGTTTGGTTTCTGGTGACATCCTTTTTACTGACTCGCAGTTATTTTCTTGCCGGTCCTTTCCTGGCACCCTCCCTGGGCGCACACCTGCCAAGAGATCTCTGGCGTCTCCTCTTACATGTGTTGGGTATATGCCTCCAGACTCAATTTGTCCGTTCAAACAATAAAGCACTCAGACACCAAGAAATCCTAATAGGCAAGGTTTTATTTCTGGAGTAGGGGCGCCACACTGTAGTAAGAGGTAGCGAGTGCAGCAGGCTCTTTCTATCCCTAAGGTGAGAAAAGCCACTGAGCTTTTACCCAATTGGCTGGGTCGAAGTTCACGCTCTGTCCCGATTGGCTAGTGTAAGTGGCTTCAGGTGAGGATTTGAAGGGTTGCTGGGCAGAGTTGATAAGGGAGAGGAAGAAAGCTGATACGGGAACAGGAAGTCCCTGGCTATCCATAAATGATCTCCGGCTGTCAGCTGTGTACCCGAACCTAAACCGAACATTTTCCATAACTCAATGTGGTCAAAGGGGGAGGGGCGGGTAACCTAGAGTGAACTAGAGTTCAAGATGGAGACACTCTCTTGTTCATATTTTTGATAGAACAGGGTTTGGGTTTCTCATATAAATATTCTAGATATAACAGATTAGAGCCCCATCCTTATGAGCTTCTTTAGTTTTATTTCTAAAGGTCTTATCTCCCAACATATGAAATTTAACAATTCAGTTCACAACAGTCTGTGAAGATACAGAGAGATTAGTCACCTACAAGACACAGAAAGACATTTCAAGGAAAAAACTTTTCCAAAAATATTCATTTTAAACTTCTATTCTCCAGAATTACAAGAGACTAAATAGCTATCTTTAAAGATTTATTCATGTGTTTTACATTTTTTAATCTATAATATTTTGAACTATTAAAAATATTGTTAGCTAGAGAGTGACTTTTTGCCAGCTTAGTCATTTTTTAGAGATAGCAAAGACCTTCACCAAGAACATGTTTCTTGGGCAAACAAATCCATTGTAAGTATGCACACAAGCACCCTTTTTATGCAATCCTCACACACTAAACCAATATTTCCCTGTCCTAAATATGTACAGCTGGGTACTAAGCTACTTGACACCTCCAGTCTGGTCCTTTGGCAGGTAACACTGCCTGGACTCCTTTATGCAGGGTGGAGGAAGAACTCCAAAGACATTGTCTCTGCCTTCTCAGCAGTGAACGATTCAATGCTTTTCAACTCCTTTATCGCTCTCCTTTTTTCTCTTCCCCTAGTTCTACTACTTGCCAGAAGCTTTTCACCAGAGTTCCTTTGATGAAGGTAGAATTTCCCTTTTGTGATGATATATCTGACCTTGGCATGGTGCGGATCTTTGGCTGAGAAAATTTCGGGAGCAACACCTTTTCTTGTTTAACATCTTGCTTATACAATTGCAAGTAGCAATTAAAGGCTGACTGGTAACCTTTAGTTTTTTATCTTAACTGACAATTTGTCATGATTTGACAATTATCATGGTCTGACAATTCGCTTGACATCTAACTCTTTCAGTAAACTAACTTTGAAATTTTTATAACCACCACATTTGCCAGGGTTGGAAGGAAGGGGAGACAAGGAGAAAGATAGAGATAAAGAGACAGAAAGGAGCTATGATCGGTCAAGACCAAGAGGGAAGCTGTCTACAAGATGGAGTCTAACGAATTTATCAGGGCATTTGCGCCACCTCAAAGGTGATGCAACACTGGGTAAGCCCACAGATTCTCTAGTTTCACTGCTTATTTCCTACACTAAAAATCTGTGTGGCACTCTGCAAGTTACTTAGCCTCCGAACCTCCATTCTGTTCTGTGAAAGGAGATTACATTGGTTACCTCATAAGAATCTTCGAAAAATTACAAAAAATGTAGATAAGGAAAACACTTCACACAATGTATGGAAGCATTATTTTAAATACCTAGTGCAAATGCAGAAGCAATAAAAAGGAATCGTCAAGCATTAATCATTTTAAGGAGGCAGGACAGGATTTTGGTCTAAGAAAGACAAAACACAAGGAAACTTAAAGCTCTAAATGTCATTCAGCTTGAGGCAAGTAAAATAAAACTTTTATAAGAAGTTAGAAAATATCTTATTTTACTAGATGTGTATAATACACTTTTTGTAAAAAATGTTATGGAAAAATTTGATTGGTTATTTAGTTCCATGTAATCAGTGGGGGAAATGCCATTGACTCATGCTATGTAGACATAAAAAGTGGGATAGATGAGTAGAAATCTCTTGAAAAATCACATTCCCACCATCTGCAACCAGTTGTGCTAACAGCTGAAAATACGTGTCTGCTTTAACAGATGACTATGTTGAGACCTAATGATTCTCATGTGAAGGAATGTATTAAAGCTAGAAAAAAGATGTTGAGGACAAAAATCAACCCATGAAAGTAAGACGAAAAAATTCTAAATAGTAAAGTAGGGAAAAATTCACTATCAGCAATGTTTTACCATGACCACTTTGTTTCTGTCACTTGGTCAATACAAATCATCCTTCACTCAGGTAGGGCTGTGCAAAAACCACATTCCTGGGGAGAAGCATTACTTGAGACCCTAAATACGCATAATATTTAATTTATTGTATTATGTTTCTTTCACTGAATTTTTTAAATATTGGAATTGAAAAAATGATAATCTTTTAGAAATTGGTGGGACATCTTATAGAACATAGATGTAAAATTTTTAATACTTTACTGGAGTGAAAATAATTGTACATATTAATGGAATGAAGTCAGATATTTCTGTTCATATGTAGTGTAATAAGTAAAAATGTTTAGCATGCAAATCATTTCATACATATATGCTTTCTTTTTGTTGAGAACATTCAAAGTCTTTTCTTCTAGATATTGTGAAGTGTTCAATATCATATCATTATCCATAGTCACCCTACTGTGAAACAAAAGTCAGACTTTATGGCTCCTAACTAATTTACTTCCTATTGACCATTATTTCTTTTTCATCTTTTCCTTCTAGGGTTTTCAACTGTAGTAGCAATGCTTCTACTCTCTGTTTCTTCAGGAGAATTTTCATTACCTTCCACATGACTTAGATTATGCAATATTTGTCTTATAATAAAACAGGTAGGAAGAGGATGTGTGATATACCTTTGTGTATGCCTTATTCCCTTAGGCAGATATTTAAAAAATCATACATTCTGTGACTTTTAATCAAGAATTTCTTTCTTGCAGTTTTAGAACTTGGAATGTCCAACCTCTGGGCACCTGTCCATCCAGTGTCTGATGAGGGCGTGTTTTCTAGTTAGTGCCTGGTAGCTGTGCATACTCATTGTAGAACTCATGAAGGAGTTGTCTGTTTTTTCCTTTAAAAGAATATCAATGTCATTCATAAAGGCATCATACCCATTACCAAATCAAACACAAAGGAGCCATATTCTGTAAGAATTGCTGCAAATAAATCTGGCCATAAAGATTTCAACATATAATTCAGGAGGGACATTAACATTCATTTCATAACATTGTGTGTAGTAATTTTTGAAGAAATTAGCACAGGTAGTCAAAAATAAAATGTTATTTGGGGGTATGATGAAACGTAAAATGCTTTAGTGTTGTTCAGTTAACTACTATATTAATTATGTATACATAAATTAATATATTCATATTTTTAATAGTAATCTGAACTTTTATCTTTAAACTTGATCCAGAAATTGCTCACATTAACCTAAAATTGCTTAAACATACATTTACCCAATGAAGTTCAACATGATTAAGTTAATATTAATATATTAATATTGGTGTATTCCTTCTGTTTTGTTTCAGGGCACTGCAAAATTAAAAGAACAGAGAGACATTTAGCTAAACTTGAGTATGCAAATGCAGGTGAATATTAAGGGCACATACATTTGTATATTGTATTCAAAGTGTCAGTTAATGCAAATTATAGTGGCAATATTAATGGAAAATAGCAGTGAAATGCCTTCAAAAATGCAAAATGCTCTCAAATTGAAATTAATCATATTGTGTCTGTAACAAGTACTGCACTACTCTCAAAAAGTTACTACAAAACTAATGCCACTGAAAAATTCATTCATAATAAATCTAAAGTCAAAGGACCTCATATCAATTGTAAAAGTAAGTACACGAGACATAGGTATAGAAGTACATGAGATACATATTATATATATACATATATTCGTAAGGAGAAGGTATGTATCTCAAAAGGATTAAAATTAAAGAAGGACATTGAATATTAAAATCATTATGTTATATGTTGAGTTCCACAAAAACTGTCTGAATGGTTCACTCTTTTCCCTACACTGACAACTTTGTATGATCCTGCTAATTAATTTTAATTATCAATTTAACTGAGTCAAGAGACTCTCATCAGTGGATCAAACTTCTGATGTTCATAGGAAAATATGCTGTTGAGTGGTCTGGCCCAGTTGGAGGGGGTGATCACCACTGGGTCACGTCTGTGCAGGGTGTATCTCTTCCTGGCTGGTGCTCTTCACTAGTACTCTACTTGCTGGTCACCATGAAGTGAGCGAATTTGTGCCACTATTCCCTTCCACCATGATTTCTGGTTTGCAAAAAGCTGACCATGGACTAAATCTCTGAAACTGCAAGCCAAATTAAACTCTCTTATTTTATTTTATTTTATTTTTTTTTTTGTGGCACCGGGGACTGAACTCATGACCTTGCGCTTGCCGGGCAGGCACTTAGACCGCTGAGCTAGATCCCCAGCCCTAACTCTCCTATTTTAAATTATTGTTGTCAGATATTTTTTCCAGCAATATGATAAATTCAGGGAACTTACTGACGAATTGATACTGTATGCCCATTTTAATTTCAGATGACTTTTTCACCTATAAGGAAAAGTAAAAAAAAGACAATTGTTCATTAGTCTGATCCAATAATATAGACAATTGTCAATTATTTTAACATAGAAATAAGAAATAAAGCAGAAATTATATACCTTGAATTGAAACACTTTGTTTCCCTAGTGGTATATAACCTAAAATATTTGTCAGTATTGATCATGGTAAGTAAATCATGTGAAGAATTGTTGATTGCTACATTAGTGGGTTCCAATTAGTCATACCTCCCAGTATTTCTACTTCTGAGTGTTCTCTTCCCTTAGTAACTTCAGGCTTGACCATGTGATAGGTTTTGACTACTGGTGTGTCAATAAATGTTATAGAATGAGAGATTCAATAAACACATATTTGGATCTTGACCTCTTATGGAAACTGATTAGGCCCATAACCTCTCAAACAAGTGGACAGTGAAGGCTTAAACAAATGAGACAAGTGGTATGATTTTAGGGCTCCAGGAGGATCAAAACCCTCTAGCAGAAGTTGAGATTCTTGGGGCTGAAACAAAGAACTTCTCTGGGTAGCCCATATTTATTTAGTTTTCAAACGAAAGGAAGGGATAGTGAGGAAAGCATGGGAACTGAGCAGGACCCTGGGAGTCAGTTAAAAAACTGACTCAAGAAACAAATTATGTTAAGTAGGAGAACTGTCTTATCTCCAGGATGACACTCATGGCAGGAGTGAGATGCCTGCAGCTACAGTCTCCATCTAGATAATTGGGGTTGGAGCCAGGCATCCTCAGCTGTGACCTTGTCTTGTCCTTTGAGGTGTCACAACATCACAAGCCACTACAGGCCCCACCAGGGACCAGTGATTCACAGAAGTTCCCTTACTGTGAATCCACTACTCATTTCCAGACAAGGGTTTTAGACCTGGGATAGATTCACAAGTAAACATACAAAGCCAATTGTTTAATTTTAAATCCTGCTCAAAGCGGCTTCAGATGGTCTCCATCAACCTTCTATCTAAGAAATTTAGGCTAATCTGATGGAGCAGTTTTAGGTACAAGTTCTATGAGGATTCAGCTAACACTCTAGCTCATTGCCAGTAATAAGAATGAAGTCTTCTTTAGTGCCCAGTTGACCTGCCAGATGACTGTGTCCACATGATTGGTGAACTCAGTAGAGGGGCCACTAATTCAGCCTGATGTATATTGTACAGTCATGAGTATCATAAATACATCATCAATATCTTCAATTCCTAAGGTCAAGATAGATAAGGCTCTTCTACATGTATCTATTGACTTACAGTTCAAGGGACACATCCTTAGGTAAACTACAGTAAACTAACACTACCACAGATTTTTATGATATCCCATATTCTCCAGTGCAGAAGAACAGGACATGACTGTAACTATACAAAGTTCACTTGATAGCCATTGATTGAGCTTTTTTGGCACAATCTGAGGTGACAAGAAAAAGATACAAGTAGCGCAGAGAAAAAGAGGGGAGAGAGATAAGATATGGGCACGGAGAGAGTCATCACAGTCAGTGCGCTGGTTCTCTGAAGACAAAGGCAAGGTGTGAGTTTAAATGTACCCTGATGGGAGATGGCACAGGGCTGCTGATGTAGGCTGCTCAGCAAGATGTGACTGAAGGAAGTAGGAACATTGATGGCACATGCAGGCTTTCACAAAGGCAGCTGGGAAGAAGAAACTGCAGGGGCTTCTGGGAAGAAGGAGCGAGACACCATTATAATTCAGCATTTGGGCCAACGCCATGATGACTGGGCAAGTGTCAGGCAGGGGAGCTATCAGCCATAATGTTTTGAATATGGCCTGGCTAAAGCCCTGAGCTTCTCTGTCTCCTGTTGTATACATTCTTTGGTATTGTCATGCAGTGTGTCACTTCTGTCACATACAAAGAAAGCTAATTTTGGGGGCATACAACAGTCTAGAAGCTGAGGGATCAAAGGTAACAAACATAAAATCCCTAGTGTTGGAAGCCATTGAAGCTGGAAATTGAACACACATGCAGGACTGTGGCATGGCCAGGGCATGACCAGATGGAAGGACAAAGAGACACCTCAAAGGGCAAGATAAGACCACAGCTGAGGACACTTGGCTCCAACTCCAATTAACTAATTATTATTAGAAAATAGTCCAGTTCAATGTTCAATGTATATTACTTCATCTAGGGTGACCAACCTTCCTGGTTTTCCCCAAAGTGAAAATTTTCCTATAATATCAAACTTGCAGTTCTAAAACTGGTCATTTCTTAACTCAAAATGGGCAAATTATGGTATCAAATTCATTGTATTAAAGTATTTTGAAACTAGTGCTATGACTATAGTACTACCAATAGCATTATTACTGTTATTTCCATTATTGTCTACATTTTTCATTTCTTCTTGTAAACCATCTGTTAATGAACATTTGGTAAACAAATATAACAAATTGGAATCATAGAAAAGTTTCATATGGCTAATCTGTAACTGACATATATCACATGCTTCTATAGTCAATTAGGTAAAGTGCAACCATGGTACTAAAATTTGCAAGAAAACATAGTCTGGAAATATTAATAAGATAAGCGAATAACATGTATTTTAATAGTTAAAAGGATAAAGACTAAAAACAAAAATCTTTCACTAAAAATGAGAAAGCCATCAAGAACTCTAAGAACATCAGTTCAAATAAAGTGGAAAAAGTAGACTCAGGACATTGTTTTGAAAAGTAACTAGGTTAAGAAATTGAAATAGTGAGAATAAGCTATTTTTTCTAGACTATTATAGAAGGAAAAAAGACGTGTATCATAAGATCTAGGAGGGCTGTAGGGGAAAAAGTGAATGCAACCTTTTTCCCTGACTCTCTAACTTTTAAGTGGCAGAAGCTTGATGTTTATACGGAACTAGGAGGGAGCTGATGAAAACAAGACAGATGAAGCTGCATGAAACTGGAAGTAATAGATTGAGCACATTCCCAGAGGATAGTGAAAGCGATGAGATTTTGAGTACAGATCAACAAATTCATCTTGGAGAAGAAAAAAAAGGAACATCTATCTAGACAATGGAAGCAAGCAAGAATTGTTGTAGACTCAATTTGCAGTGAAAGTGTTACATATCGCTTTTGTTACAATTGTCACCCTACTCAGGGTGGTATTTTTATTTTCTTATGACAAATATGTGACGTCAAATAAAATTTTTGGAAAGTAGTATGGAACTTGGATATGAGGAATCACCAGGATACTGTTTAACTTAATTTAATTTTTAATTTAGTTTAATTTTAACTATTCCATTTATTTCATTTTTAAATTTATTTTTGTCATAATTTCTAAATAGTTATGGCAATGAATAGCAGTGTAGCACTTTCCTAAATTTCTTGAACATCAAAAAGAAAGTGGTTTTGGATGAAAACATCAGTTAAGAGAAAGGATATGACTGATTTACAAGGAAAATGAAAAAAAAATCAGAACTGTTTATACCATTCAGAGAAGAAATATTTAAGTAATATTCCTTTTTAACTAAGGAAGAGAAGTCCTAGTATTGAGTCAGCACTTAAACTTTCAGTAGAATAAATATCTAAATATGAGTTTTTCTCTGTCAGCACTCACAGTAATGAAGTATTAATTACTCTCTATCAACACAGAGGAAGTAGTTAGGTAGCAGTAGAAGGATAAATGCAAACACATCAGCTTGAAATGTAGGGCTTTGTAAACAAGTATTCTCAGGACACCTGGATCTTTATTAGCTGTCAACTTCGATCTAAATGTAAATTTTTGAGATGAATATGATATTGGATGCCAATATATTGATGTTCCTGAACTTCGGTCGTGGATAAATAAATGGCATTTACATATGTAGTAGAGGAAAGAGAAAAATTAAATGAGACCTAAATTTAATCCATATAGGCAGAAGGAAAAAAATGACACCAACAGATTCATGCTGAAATGCTTTTACTTTATTAATAGGACTAATAAAACAGTGTTTTAGATATGTCTTTTTAGCTAATTCCATTCCATTTGTTTTTTTTTGTTGTTGTTGTTTGTTTTTTTTTCCGCAGCACCTGGGATTGAACTCAGGACCTTGCGCTTGCTAAGCAGGCGCTTAGGCCGCTGAGCTAGATCCCAGGCCCTGCTAATTCCATTTCTATCAACTTTCTTTAGAACATTCCTTAGTCTCAAAGTACTCTAACCTGAGCTTTGAACTCATCAGAACTCATTGAACTTATCTCTGCAGAATTATTTCCATGTCCACAGAAATAAACCAGGAAAGATCCACAGAGAACTTCTGTGGCTATCTGTGTTTCTTTTTGTTACTCATCGTGCCATAAACCTACCTGCCAAAAATGATTAATAGGAAACCAAGTGTCAGTATTAAATGATATTTTGTAATAGAAAGCTGATATTGAATTTTTCTATTTACACTGATGGACCAAATTATCAAAAAAAAATATTGACTATAAAAATTATTGGAATTATGTATATTTGAATATAGATATATGATTATAAATATTTTAAGAAAAAATTTCTAATTACTTCCACAATGCAAACAGTAAAATACAAATGTGCATATATCTATCCATATCATTGGAAGATCTATATTCAACTATAGTAATTAAAAAGTATTCCTCAATGATTATATATATAAATGCTATCCTTGAAGTGTAATTGTTAGTAAAAACAGATGACAGCTTTTAATACAATGAAATCAGATATTCAAGAAATCATCTGAGATTCTGTTGATATAACTAATGCATACCACATACGCCAGCAATGAACTTGAAAAAATGAGGTTGACTCCTGCAGAAATCACATCAATTTGCAATGCTATTGTGTTACCTTTAAATAAAAAGATTCCAAATTCTGAAAAGTCATCCAGACTGAACTGAAAACTGCCCTCAACTGGAAGTAAATTATAGAATAAAATCTCCTACCTGTCATTTTTCGTTTGTCACCAAAAAATTAATAAAGATAGAATCATTTAATGGATAGTACAATAATTAAACAAGATAAAGAATGCATTAAACTTAAAAGATTATTATCAACATATAATTTATTACTTTATATATTAGAGACTAACAAGGCAATTGGAAAACACTGGGTATGTCTTTTAGCTTGATTGTAGGATAATAACATGGGTGCTTGTATATGTCCCAGTGCATCAAATTACACCATTAAAATACTTAATTATATATTGATTAAATTTCAGTAAAACTCTTTCAAAAACATTTATATGCTATTATACATTATATACTATTGATATATTATTGAAAATTAAAAGAACCTATAAAATATGTAAATATAGACATAAATGTAGAAAGAGAGATTTTACAGAATTGGTTCACATGGTTTCAGAGCTTGGAAAATCTAAAATATACAGACTGACAAGATGAACACTCAAGGAAGTAATGTCTTTAGTGTAAAGACAGCCAGATAGAATTAATTGTCTCTTCTTCAGAGGACATCGGTTTGGTTTTGATTAAGATTTTCAAATGATTGGATGAAGGCCAGCCAAGGATTTAGAGTAATGATATTTCCAAATAACTAGGTACTATGCTGTAGCTCTGTTTACACATTAACTGTCAAAACCAGTACCTCAGGCTATGACTATTTATGTTTAGTAATGATAGTGTCAGCTTTTGGGAGAGTGACTCAACAGAGAGACATATAAAGATAAAGTGTACACTGTCGAAAGAATTGTAAATATTACTTTAAATTAACCAAGATTGTCAGATAAATAACATTGGTTTTATGAATAATATCTATCTTCTTATTTATATTATTTTCACTTTATCTTACTTTCCATAATTAGCTAAGAATACAAAATAATCATCACCATCAGAAAATACACATATGATTTTGAATGTCAGTAGAATACCTGGAAATAGATATATGTAATGTTTTAGATTTCAAATGTCCCCCTGAAAAAGTCTCATAATTAGTGGTGGTGCTTTTTAAAAGTGATTGTGTCATGGGGGCATTATATTCATCAGTGGATGTATTCATCGATAAATTCATAGCTGAATGTGCTATAAGGGGATGGAGCATGGTGTAGAGAAGCCACTGAGCATGTTACTTGGAAGGGTATGTTTTCTTCCCTGGTCTCTCTCCCTCTTTCTCTCCCTCTCTTTCTCTCTGTCCTTCCTTGAACTGAGCATCTTTCTTCCGTCATTTCCTTCCGCCTCACTATTTTTGCCTTGTTTTCACCATGTAGTGAACCCTCTGAAACCAAACTTTTCTTTTTTCAAGTTGCCAATGTCAAATATTTGGTCTCAGCCACAGAAAAGTGATAATAAAGCATAAAATCAACCATTTGCTTTTTTCATTATTATTTTTATAATTTATATTATTTTTATTTATTTTATATTATTTTTATATGATTCTAAGACAATAAGACTAATAAAAAAACTAATTTTGAAAAAATGATATCAAAAGTGTGTATTCCAACTTTTTGATATTTCCTTCATATAAATTTTTAATGGATACTTCATATAGAAAAGTAAAATGATACAGTAGACTTTGCTATTACTTAGAAAAACTATATAACATATATATAAACAAATATGTTATAATTACTTTTAAAAGATTACATGATACAGATTTATCCACTTTATTTTGAATACTAACTTTAAAATAACAATTATAATTGTTTAGAATGGTAGAGTTTTAATTTTTATACTGACAAAAATGTATGGCTCTATCACTTCTCTCCTACAGTTACTGGCCTCTGCAATAAACCTACTTTTTTGGCCATGACAGAGCATTTTCTTCCTGCAGCTTGGTATATTTTAAATAGCTAAATTAAAGCAAACATCTGATTGGAATGGTGAATAGATTTTGCGGAGAAGGTATCTATCCAACACACTACAAATAGCACCTTTGGTTTTCTCCATTTGTGTTTTCTAGGGTCCCATCCAGCAAACTGCTGCCATTTCAAGCAGTCTCACACCTCACGGAGTTCATCTGATGAACATCTGATGAGTTCATCTAACTCAGTATCTACACATGCATACTTGTACAAACTGCTCTCACAATTAGCATTTCCTTGCCTGGGGTTACAGGATTTAGTTACACTCATCGTGAACCATCCTTTGGGCTGACTTATTTAAGAAAGCAAGTGAACCTATTTTGAGGCTTAATTTTTTTTGTATTGAGGAAGTGGGCCATGTACTGTGCAATACTTTTTCATTTCATTTTCCTATTGTAATCTTAAAAATATTGTTATTTCTCTCTTTAAATATTAGTAATCCTATGAAATAACATTCCATTCAGCATGTATTCCTAATATTAATATAAAATGATTTCTTTTGAATTGATGAAAGTGCATAATTCTGCTTAATATTAACTAAATTCATGGAGGAATTTCTGCATATCAGACACTATCCTAATTAACATACAGACATTGCATCATTTAATGCCTATATCAACTTTATTATATTAAGAATCTTCCCTATCTTCATTATGCATATAAGCAAACTGTATCTGAAAGGATAAATTCCTTTTTAGAGTTTAAACAGCCATTGAAATCTATAGCTACATAAAACTTTTGTCAGCTCACCTCTAAGCATAGCCTTAAGTCCATATAAAACAAGTTCTCTGGCTTAGAGAAATAAAAGAAGTTAAACATTGTATTTGCCTGGCAATCTTTGATAGAAATCCAATGTATGCAGATCAGCGAGATATCTGAAAAAGGTTTAGACTGTACTGCTTGAAGGACAGTCTGGTTTTAATTAGTAGGCAGATGACTTAGAAGCACATGGCAAATCACTCACTCTACCAGAGTCATTGAGCACAGTCTTCAACTTGCCAGGAATGCTGAACATTTATTATTCTGGTGCTAAGACTAAGCAGAGTACATAAATTATTCAGGATGGGGAGAGACATTAATGTTTTTACAATGCAAAAGACGATTCACAGAATAGAAGTGATCAGAATGTATTAATGTATTCTTCCATTTCAGGTAAATAATTTATTTTAGCCTCCCTAGAAGGATAAAGTACAGGCATTAGAAGAAAACTAACAGCCAATCTAGCTTTATTTCTTAAAGTGAGGGTGTGTCTAAAAATAGAATTTCCGATTACATAGGCCATCATGAATAACTGATTAATTGAAAGAATATCTAAAGTTTAATGTTTTTAAATATTTCTGTTAATAATGAATAAATCAGTGATCTGATAGATTTAAGTGCATAGTCTGTCATTTTTCAGTGCTTTCACATATGTTCGTGAATGATAAAATCAGCTTTGTTTTATCTATCCCACCTGCTCCCTTTTCAATCTTAGATTTGAAGGATTTCACTTGCTAGAGTATAATGATAAAGCTTTTCTGTTGTGTGTAAAAAAAATTCCTACACAGTTAAAAAACCTTCACAGAGCCACTGTGTAGATATAAATTGAGTAGCTTGTATATGCCTTAAATTATTTTATTTGCTGGGGCTATTACAATGAACAAGACCCTATATTTACATTCTACCCAGGGGGAAAAATATGCACTAAAAGATAAAATAGAAGTCTAAATAATCATTCAATCTTCTGATGTTTATTCCTGCTGATCAGAATTTTATAAAATGATAGAAAAGTGAGTGTGGAATGGTTCCTTTCTGAGAAATGCTATATAGAGCCAGATTCCTGAAATCCGACCTGTCTGCATGTCGTGCTTTGAGCAACAGAATGGGTGAAATTAACAGTGTGCTATCTCTGGGAAGTTTCAAGTCTATTGTGCTACACTGTCTCTTGGAATTTCGTCCATGAAGTACAAATAAGTAGCACAAAATATCTTGCAAGAAAAACAAGACACCCATGGGAAATTCAAGTACACACAGTAGATTTACACAAAGACATCCCAAATAAACTCACAACAAGAGGACCACAAAAATATAAGCAAATCCATTCTAGATCAGTAAAACTGCCTATCTGAACTAGGGCTGATGCACATATATGTAAGAGAGCTCAGCCAAGAGCAGGAGGCAGGCTCAGTTAAGCCATCACTTTCTGGGCAAATGCTCACATGTGTCTATATGTTTGTGGGTCATGTTGTCTCTAACACTTTATTTGCCCTCTGTTTCTCAGAGACATACTGTCTGTTAAAGGACAATGATTTTCTCAGAGTTAGGCTATCAAAATGCATAGTCACCCCCCCTTAAGTATATATAAAATAATAAAAATTAGAAAAACTGTCATAGCAGCAGGAATACAATCTTCAGTAAAACAATTATAAAAAAATTGAAAAAATATACATGATACAACAAAAACTCACTGTACCACTGTGCATACTGTCTTCGTAAGTCATAAATCTAGGTACCGTTTAGTTGAAGAACTCATTAAAAATGAAAGATTACCATTGGAAACATGAAAGACTTCGACAAAAATGTAACTGACTCTAGTATCAGGTCCCTGGGCATAATAGTTCTAATTCTGCCCTTGTTCTGTTTTGTATGTTCTTCTGATTGCTCAAGTAGTTCTAGTAGTTTGGTCCTATTCAAGAAGCTTTCAGAATACATATCATGCAGATCGTTTCCTACTCATCAGCACTTCTAAATGAAGGCTACATTTTACCCAATTCACAGTTGAAGATGATACTGATAACCCAAACCCCCTGAATCTTTCAAGTGTGACTGCTTGTTATGCATGTAGTATCTATGTAATATTCCAAAGTGGTTAATTTTATTAGAGAGTTCTTAATCCACCTCCAAAACTCCATTCAAGAGATATTCAGCTATATCTTAAAATAGATACCATCAGAATTTCCTTATTAATTTATTGCATATGTCCTTACCAATCAAATGATAAACTATATTTTTTGATCACTGAAATTTTCATAGAATTTTTCTTTAGATAATGTAACATCTGGGTATGACAAGTTTTGCTTTTATTTGTCTATTATTATTTTGTTTGTACATTTACATAATTTCATACATGTATCATGTACACCAGTATATTTTGACATATGTTTATGTTGTATAATGGCTCAGTGGAGCTACTATATTCGTTATTTCACATACTTATCACTTTTTTTGTGATTTGAACACAGAATTTACCTATTTGTTACTTATTGTTTTTCTTCAGCAAGTGTCTTGCTATGTGGTTCAGTCTGGCCTCGAGGTCACTATGTTGACCAGTCTGCTTTCAGACTCATGCAGAAATTACTGCTTCACCCTCCGCGGTGCTGAGATTCAGGCCTGCGACTCCACACCTGAACCAAGGGTTTTTTTTGTTTTTTGTTTTTTTTGCTTTTGGTTGAATCTACCTTCTTAGCTTTTATCAAGTATGCAATACAATGTTATTTACTGTGGTCACTAGGTCGTGCAATTGATGTTTTGAATTTACTTACTGTGCCTAACTGAAATTTGGTAGTGTTTTAATCAGCATTTTGCAAATACCCAAAGATTATATCTTGAAACTCTTGTTTTATGTTTAAAGCAAAGTTGACTAATTCACATAGGAATGACATGCTTACCAGAAATTTACATTTTATTTTGTCTACCTCATCTGGGGACACTCAATGAAGAAAGGGAAGACCCTTTGATACACGACGTTGGAAAAAGTGAATATCCACCTGTAGAAGGATGAAATTAGACCTTCTTTTAGATCAAAAATGAAAGCAAATTAAAAATGAATAAAAGATAAAACATTCAACATTGTAAAGCCCTAAGAAAAAAATGAAGGAATAATTCCGTGAGCTAAAAAAAAATTTGTCTGCATTTGACACAAAAAACACAGGCAACAGAAACAAAAATAAAGAATGCACAGACGTCAAAATAATGCACACTTCTTTTAAACACATTTGATTTTATAAGTTTTTGATAGTGTAATCTCAGTGAGGGCATAAAGATTACTTGTTTAATAACTCTAAGTACTTAGCAGTTTTCAAGTGAAATTTAGTCATGTCAGTGATTAATATATCAAAGTTGCTTTTCAAAGAGTAATTTTAATCCATAAATTTTCTACTTGGAAATGTTATGCTTGTTATGTTCACCAATAAATGTATATTTTGACTAATAAATGTTCTCTTGAAGTTAGGCCTTTTTATTCTTATTTTGATATGACAGCAGAGTTTATGGTATTATGATTCTTTGCCTGTATTCTGCACACTGTAAAAGCAAGAATAAACAAGACAATTATTTGTGAAATTTCATGTTAGCTTAAACATACTTATACCCTCTATGTGAAAGAAAGAAGAAATAGCTATAGGGATGAAATCTAAGAATTCTTCCATTTATTATTTCTAAAAATAAATTGGATCTAAGATGCAAAAAAATGCCAAATAAATTTTTCTTCATTTTCATCAATTAACTGATTATTTTTCTCATTTTGCTCCATTATATTGCCTCATCGGAGATATAACCTAATAAAATATAACAAAATGATAACTCCTATTACTTACCAAAAGTTTATTTCAGTTATTGGCAGAAGTACTTTTCATAAATTATTTTATTCCAAATGTCAAAAGATTATTTTATTCCAAGTGTCAAACAAAACTAAGAATCATTAAGTCACCAAATGTTTATTGAACACAATTTATTGACAGATAATATTCTAAGTGATAGGTCAACAACAAAGAACAAATTAGATACAAAAGCTGTGCTGTCATGGAGTTTACATTTTAGAATGTGAAATTCATAATAACAAAGTGAATTTAATTAATTGTCTAGTACATAAGGAATCGGGCTGAAGAGATACAAAGGTCACAGTGGGTTTTAAGGAGCAGCTGTAATGTGAATCAGTGTGATGAGAAGAGTATTCAGAAGTCTGCAGACATTTGAGTCCTCATTTCAACACGTAAGGGAGTAAGTCATGACTGTTGGAAGAAGTGCTTGTGGAAACAGTCACAGTTCGAAAGGTTCTGATTTGCGAGTTTGCCTGTCATATTCAAGGAAAGACAGTGGACAAATTGCTCGTTTGAAGATGACTTGTGTACTTTTTTCTAGATCTGTGAGAAATTCTATTGACATTTTGATTGGGATTGCATTAAATCTATATATCAGTATTGGAAGTACACCAGTTTTGACTATTGGTTCTGCCTATTGAGGAACATGGGATATCTTTCAATTTTCAGAAGTCCTCTTTGATCTCTTTTTCACAGTGATGTAATTTTCATTGTAGAGGGTAGTATGATTCCTTGGTTAGGGTAACTTTACTTCCTTGGTTAGGGTAATTCCTCAGCATTTAATTTTTCTTACTGTGATTGCAGATGGCATTGTTTTCCTAATTGCATTCTCAGTGAGTTTATTATTACTATACAGCAATGCTGTTGATTTTTGTGCATTGATTTTGTATCCTGCTACATTGTATTAATACAGATGTGTTTTGTTGAGATGCTCTGGGTGTTCTCTGCTGAGGACAATGCCCCTTGCAAATACTTTGACTTCTTTCTCCTCTATACATGTCTATTTTGTTTATTTCTCTTACTTGATTGCTCTGGCTACCTGATTTTTGAACAGGAGAGGTGATAGTGAATCTTCTTCCTGATTTTAGAAAGTCTCTGCTTTTCCCTTTTTAATGATGTTGGCCACAGGTTGGTTATAAATGGCTTTTATCTGATTGACCTAAGGTCCTTCTATACCTGTTTTCTTCAGGGTTTTATTATACATGGATGTTGGCCTCATTCTTGATCAATGCGGTCATTTGGTAGTCATCTCTGCATCCCCGTTCTGAGGGGAAATAAGGTACAGAGCTGCATAAAATTTGGTGCTTTGTCGGCAGTAGCAGATTGCGCTCTTTGCAGCTTGGGGCAGGTGTGAACTGGCCTCACCACCCTCTGATGAGTGCAGAAGTATGGAGATGAGACAGCAGCTAGCAACAACCTAAAGAAGGAACCCCCTGTTCTGAAGTAAATACTATTATATTTCTTGATTCTGAATTTTGTTTAAATTATACCTTGCTAAAGATATTGTGCAAATGGTGAAAAGCAATGGAACTTAGCAGTTTAGCGCATAAACTAGGCATTACAGCACTTAGCTTGGTATCTTATTTGTTGCATGACTGTGGATATTTTTTTTCCATATATGTAAAAAGGAAGTGAGAATGCTTTTTTAAATATGTTGCTGTGTATGTTTAGTAGCTTTTGGAATATACTCAATACTGATTAAAATTGAAATAAACAGCTTTAATTATCATATATTCTTCTGTAACTTTATTCTACTTTAGTAAATGCTATATATTAAGTACTTATAAAATGACAAATGAAGCTCAATTTTTCTCCTTTGCATGGTCCTATAATACACCGTTTTACTCACTGTGAGCATTTTACTTGATTTTTTCATTGTTATGACGAACAGTGTCAGACATCAGTATATGTGCCTCCTTATGAAAATTTAGTGATTTATTTTGAAATGTATGCCTTGTATTTAAAAGATATGCAAGTATTTAAATGCATTGCACACTGTCACAGCACCCACCAAACCTGTGCTCCTGTTTCAGCCACATTTTTGTTAACATTTAGTCTTTTTAAATGTTTACAATCTGATGGCTGTGAAATGTAATCTCTTTCTTTATATTGAGGGAAAACGATGCATTATTCTTAATTTGATATGCAGTCAGGCATCTTTTTAGCCTCCATCTCTAACTGGGTCTTGTCCTTCATTATCTGGAAAATGATTTATATTCTTGATATTTAACTTTTCTCAGTGTAGAGTAGGGAAGCGATAATCACTCTCTAGTTTAAACTTTCCAAGATCAAAACCCTTGAAAATACATAAATATAAATCAAACCAAGATATAAAGGTAGACAGAAACATTGCAAACAACTGTACTGTAGAGCATAGGTTGCTATTTGGACAGAGAATTTTAATTCTTTTTCCACAAAACAAAATATATGCATAAAACCTCTAGCACTGCTGAAAGACTTCTACTTCTCTACTCTTACCCCATTCCTAATCCCCTAGGTTCAGTAAACCAGGCCATAATATTAATGCAAATTCTTGGGCATGGATATGAGGCAGCAACATGAGACAAAAGGCCATGGAGTAAAACTAACCTTGGTTTATTTCTTAAAGTTCAATGATCACAAAAGAGATGTGGATGTAGCCCTAGTTTTCACCACTACAGAATGTATTGGAAGTATTCAGACCTGCAGAAAACAAGTAAGGTAAATAACAGCTGCTCACTCCCACCCCCAGATTTGTGTCACACGTACATATTCATCTTCAGTGTTAATCTGTGATGAGGCAGAAATGTGTTAATACTCAGGATTAAAAGAACAGAATGATAATAACTGTATCAGTCTCAAGCTCAGGAGATTAACCAACAGAATCAAATCTCCTTTTCCCAGTGTGATTGTCTCAAAACACAAAGTACTCATTGACTTTTACAAAGGAAATTATGCAGAAAGGATTAGTTTGTGTCTGGATTTGAGTTCTGCTGGGTATTACTATTGGAGATCTGTGCTTGCTGTTTAATATAGCCATGTTTTACTGATGTAAAGCCTTCTAATGCATGAATATACCAAGGTGAACTTGTTTTCATTTAGATTAATATTTTTCTACATTTGGCTATAGAGAACTGATGTTATGATCATTATGGCTAGGTCATTTAACACATTTGTGCATGCCTCTGTTTTTTATGTATCAATATTAATTGAAATATTTAAGAAAATATTAATAAATAAATCCAATATTACTTATTAAGATAATATATAAGAGGATTTACTCTAGGAATATAAAGTTGGTTGAAAATTTTACAGATCACTAATATTTATCATTTTAATTATCTCAGAAAAAAGTCTTTTCAAGAACTGTAGAAGAAAATAAGTCAAGTCACCTTAGATTATGATTCATGACAAACTAAAAAATAAAGATAATTTTCTTTATTGAGATACAATATATCAATATATGAAACGCAGCAGAAAAACTATAAAATTTATCCTTGAAAGAGTAAGACAAGGATGCCTAAAATTATCAATTCTATTTAATATTGAACTGCAGTTCTTAACTCTAGATAAATTTTTTAAAAGACATAATAAATGTTATAAAGATTGGATGTAATACATAAAACTCAATATTTAAATTGTGAATGAATATCTAGAATATAAACAATCTACAATAAATTATGAAAATCTGTAAGCAAAAATATCAGATTTTCTGAGAAATTAGCCATCTTTACAGTTAAAAGTAAAAGCTTTGGAGTCTGTATGCAAAACACAGTAACAAGAGTTTTTTTTCCCCACTTACCATGGTTTAGAAAATTCTTATATATAAGGTTTGAAATGCTCTAAATTAATCCACATGATCTTTAACATTTTTTTATCCATAATCTAATCTTTACCAAGGAAAGATGTTTCAGTTTGGTCATAATTAATTTCAATTACATGGATAAAAAATGTTACTTCTATGAAGGATTTTAAGGTCATACCAGAGTGTTACCAGACAAACAATTTTAACATCTGTAACTCATTGTAATGCAAGCCACAGTGGACCAAATTTACTAAAGTTAAATTCTAACATCATCCTAACAGTCCAATATGTTAATCTGATTTTTAAGGATCATTAATATGCCTTTATACTTATTTTCCTAATTTTCTGCATATTTATCATCATGTTGGACTTATGCATTGTAATTTTATTTTTCCCTTTGTCTTAAGTCATAATCAAATAAAAAAGTAACATAAGAACTGGACCACTAGTAAGTAAAATACCAGGTTGCAGACTTGGGTTAGAAGCTATGGTTGGAGAGTAACTAAAGAGGTTTGTAAAATCCTCTCCAATGGACTGAGTTTTCCCTCATAGGAGGCAATGGCAAAGCCCACCTCAGTGAATTCATCATGTGTACCAATTAAGAATGATTTGGTGATGGGAAATTTTATTAGATAATGAGAAAAGCCTTTGAATAAGATATTACTTTTCTCTCAAAATTACCCATGTGAAAACCAGTGTCTCATCCTTCAGAGAAGAGTGATGAAGATGGTAGAAAGAGATATAAAATATTCGAAGTACTTCTGGTGGAACTTTCAAATGGCCTATACACATAAAGTAAACAAATAATACTTCGCAGCATTGATGATTTGTATGCATTAGATTTTCTTTATTTCTTATAAAACTCATGTACTTTTTCATGAGCATATTTTCTAAAATTTCTTATATATTAGTATTATTGTATGGTTTATTGTTATTTTGTATTTTTTCCTTAATGCTTTCTTAAAAGTCATAAATCATTATATTATCTGTTATAATTCTTTAGAAGCTATAACAAAGCTAATTTTCATGTTTTTGACTAAAATGTACATAAATTTCACTTTATGTGTGTAAAATCATCTATGTGAAAAATATTATTCTTAATGATGTGATTTGAACTTCATGGTTGTTTTTTGTCTCCTTTAAATTTGAGGACCAATTGGACTGAGTTTAATTTGACAGAAACTACCAGAAAGAGACAGTTATTCTAGCTTATCAACAAGTACGTGTTCTTCCAGAACATGTTTGAAAACATGGCTCAAGTTTTGAAATAGAAATCAGTTATGGACGAACTAAATCAATCATGGAAAAGAATTCTAAGACTTTTTAGGCCTAGGATACTTGATCACTTCCCAGAATGTTCCTGAGACCTCTAGAAACTATTGGTTTTTCTTGTCATTTAAGGAGAGATATTTTTTACCTTACCACTCAAACAAAGACCCTTACTTTTGACTTCAAGTACTTTTTGAGCTATAAACTGCCCAAACTTGTTTGTATTAGATGAAAGATATTTAGGAATGTAATACAATTAACCAGTTCTGTTATACATGATTTTTCTTCTTGACAAATGTGACATGTATTAAGACTATACTTAATAATCATAGAAAGTAAATCATAAAGACCAATGCTAGACAAGAAGATGAGTTATTTAAATTTCAGCATAATTAATAAGCTTTCTAGAACCATTTAATAATTCATCCTTTATATATTGTCTAAAAATATTCAAAGACATTATCCACACACCCAATTAAACATGAATCAAGTAAATTAAAATTATTTCTGGATCCCTTGAGGTTCATTACTTACATATCTAAAGCTAGGCTAAAATTTTCCTAGACCATTTAGACACTGTCACTCCATAGTCAAAGCTAGTATTCTTCATCATTTATTCCTCCCCAAATTAATTCAATATGGAAACATAAAGAAAAACATCACAGCCTTAAAATTCATGATGAAGCTCTTAATTTCCTTTAGTACAAAATTTAGATATACTGTTCTTGTATTTAAATGACCTATATGCATACTATAAGTTAACTGAGAAATATCTTAGAAAATAAACCAGAAAATATAAGCCAACAAAGAGATATACTACAGAAGACTTCTCTGAAATGAATGAGATAATGGAAATGATGAAGCAATAGGATATAGGACAGCAACAGAAAAACTAAATCTGAGGCTAAGTTGCAGGGTTAACTAAGGCAGTGTTGCCCAAAGAACACAGAATTCTTAGGTAACTAAAAGGTTGCAGTTGTAAGTGTTTACAGTCTTAAATAATCAGACAACCCTTGTGTATAAAGTCCTATGTATTTTTTTACATGAAAAAGAAAACACCTTAGAATTTTAAAAATAATTATTTAGTATAAAGAGATCAACCTATAAGAATGTTTAAAATAACTAAGGCATAATTGTAATTCACAATATTTGGGAAATTCTCTTAAAACCAAACTGTTTTGATCAGTGTGAACTGTTTTTACCTAGTAACAAGATACTTGCTATGAAACTGTTTTCAAGCTATTTCTACAATAAAGCAAGAAAACAAGCACTTTCAACTCTGGTCCATTATTTTGTTAAAATGTAAGTATTTCAAATACCAATAAATAATCCTTCATCATATAAGGGATTACCTGGATACAAAATGCATACTCTATTTAAAGTGTTCCTATCATCTGTAAAGGGTATAGTGCACTCAGATTTTATCTTCCAGAACTCAGTAATTATTTCGGAAAATCTTTATTTCTTCTCAGAGGCCAATGTTGATGTTTTCGTAAAAGAAAGCATTTACAAATGTTATTTTCTTATGAGAAAATAGTACCTAAGGTAAGAAAATTTGTTTATAGTTTAAAAACAGTCAAAATATTCATGTAATATTAATCAAGTTCAGTCAGAGTTCTTATTTGAGACAAATTTTAATGTTATTGGCCTGAATTAGAAAATTATCTAGAATAAAATAAATTTAGCTAATTTAGTCAAGTAAGTAAGTTTAGAACTAAAATATAAGCAAGAAGTATAAAAGGGAACTTAAACAATAAAAAGTAATTATAAAGAGAGGCAACAGAATGAAAATCTGGCCCCTTAAAATAAGTAACAAAAAATACAATCCTGGAAAAAGTTATAAAACACAGGAAAATAAGCAGGACTATATGTACATTAAAATTTTTAAAGTATAAGGACACATCATGATGAAATTAGTATAAAGGAGAGAAATATGTACCAATACTGGTAGATAATCCTTTGCCAAAACTGAGATAGCTAACAATGAAAATCTAAATTGATTATTAACTCAAATAATTTCAT
>RJWT010006008.1:0-29899 GCA_004365215.1 Cuniculus paca | reverse complement strand
AAATGAAACAAAACAAAACAATGAGAATGATATTAGATTTCAAAAACAAGACAGTAGGAAATCAACAATAATTACTATATTGCATATTGTTATCCTCTAAATAGTTGGTAGACTATTAGATATAAGCATGCAAAATTAATCAAACAATATAAGCACTAAGTTGTTTCTTTATTTCCATTGCTATCATTTCAGAAATTTCAGGTGTGCGGCTTCTAATTTCTTCAGTGTCCATGTCTCCTGGACTTGTTCTGGGTGAGATATAGGCATGCAAAAATAATCAATATAAGCACTGAAATTTCTGAAGTGATAGCAAGTGAGGACAGAGTCATCTTAAAACCACTCATGTCCAAGGTGGACAGTGTCTCTGGAACACTGAGCCTTTTCCTTCAGTAGATCCATCCAGGGAGGTGAACTTTACTGCTGAAAGAAACTGAGGCAGGGAACAGTCAGTGGTGTGTACTTACATGCTGTGGGCTTTGTAGGGTACTGAGGTCTTATTTGACTTGACCCAGCTGTCTGCCTCACATCTGTAGAAGGAGGATATTATTGCTTGTTCTTTTAAGTAATATGGGATTGAACTTGGGGATGTTAAGTGAAAATGGAAAGTAGTGCAGCCCATTAGTGGATGAGCTGCTGAGATTTCAGCTCTGGTTAGTGTGCTCACATTCTTTCCATTATAGTAGAGATTCTGCAGCTCTGACATGACGAATAATCACCAAGTGAGTGTGTTAAATATTCAAATTCCTGGTGGTCAAACCCAGAGGATTTCTTTTAGCCTGCAGTCGCCACTAGGTTTTAATGGCAGTGGCCCATGTGAACTGCACTATAACCTGCATGCTTCCTGGACATCCCAGAGCATTTTCTCAGGCTTTCTAGGGAAACCCGAAAAGCACAGCAATCTGGAGAAGCAGTGGAACAAATAGGTTTTCAGGTTATGGACAAGAAAAGCCCATGAGGAGCTAGCCCTCTGAGGGATCTGCTTGGCAGTCCATCTGACCCTAAGTAGAGAGAGACCCAGCCTGTGAGCACGTTGGAGACCTGGGAGCCCTGCTGTCAGGTTTCCCTGTATTTCTGTCTTGTCTCAAGGAGGGTAATCGTTTTACAAATACTACAAACTGTCAGTCTCTTGGCCATGGAAATAAACAGAAAGTGGATGACTGTAATGACTATAAATTAATTCTTTGCACTCAATTTTCTTAGTGTCGGTTTCCACCTCTGAAACACTTAGATACATATAACGGTGCTGTGAGGGGTTGTACTCTATTGTATCAGCCTCCAAGGGTCAAAGGCCTGCAAGTGGTGGCCTCACTGAAGAACTGGAGATATGCATCCCTGAATCCAAATATTCCACTTGGCCAACATATTTTTAAAGGCAGTCTGTCGACCTGAAGGTTATTAAGTCCATGATGAAAACACTTTAGGAAAATGGTCTGAATGCAGATACATTCCAGTCCTAATTGACAGAGACGATAGAAACTGGACATTAAGACTCCTGGAGACGGCCATCTGGAGGGGAGGCTCTGCCACCCAGGTTAACCTCCTGACCTTAGAGCCTCATCTTTTCTGCCTGGAGCAGTGGCAGTCCCTAGGAATTGTGCCTGTGCTGCAGTGGCTGTGAATTTGGGCTAGAGCCCAGAGGGGCTGCCATTCGGTGGCTGGAAGAAAGCATAGGACAAGAACAGGAACATGGCTTAGCCAGCTTGGTAAACACCAGCTGGGAAGATGCCCAGAGCCCCACACTTGGCTTAAAACTATCACAGATCGAAAATTGTTAATAATTTTTGGATGCAAGTCCCCCATGTTCAGTGGTACTGGGTCCTACGAACTATATCATCTTTCTTGAGTGTAAGAGTCACAAGACCAGAGGGTAAAAGCAATTGGCCATTTATTGAAGACATAAAGAATGTTTGGATTTATGACTTACCTTCTTTCTTATAGGGTTGTAAAATTATGACAAAAATAGTTGCGTTGTTTCCTGGCTATGGTGTGTGGGACTGTTTCATACTACCTCATAAGAGCACAACGTTAAATTTTCAGAAATCTTGCAAGCCAGATGTTAAACACGGCCACCATTTAAAGTTAAATTACATACACTTAATTATATGTTTATGAAAAGGTATGAAGTATTCAAACTTGATCACTTCTTATTACCACATTTTACTAATATCTGTGTTTTGGGGGAGTCTGTTATACCTGCATGGTACAAATGCTGTGATCGGGGCAACCATGTACCGCTCTCGGCTCTGTGTTCTGTGTACTCCTGCTTGTTAACTTGATATTGGCTATGTTGGGAGTGTTTATACTGTGGAAATAACAGATGTTACTACCAGGGCTTCCTTTTCAATTCCAGCCCTGGAAAGCCTGTTGTTAAGCACTTACCAGCATAGCACTGTTTTTTATTTTTTTTTTTATTTTAAAGAGAACAGAACAAAACAAAACAAAACAGAATAGAGTCAAACACAACATAGCATTTCAGAACAGAACACTGCAAGCAATACAGATCTTCAAAACATAACAACAGGAGATTAACAATGGCTACTCGAGTGTCTCTTGCCTTCTTTGAAATGGTTGTTCATACATTCACACACAATAAACTCAAACAAGACAAAGTAATATAAAACCAGATAAAACAAAACAGTGAAAGCATTACAAGCCTTCAAATCAGACAAGAAATCACAATGGCTACCTTAATGTCCTTTGTTTTCTTCAAAAAAGCTGTTCCTGTCTTCTCACATATTGTGATTGAATAGTAGAAAAGAGACTTAAACCAATCAAGTCAAAGAATAAAAGCACCATTGGACTTCAGAACCTTTCCCCCATATTTATCAGGAATTTTGTATCTTATTGAGTCTTTCAGTTTCTTACACTAGGGAGATGATGTGGTGTTTACACATGTGAGTTTGGTTTATTTCACTTAT
This sequence comes from Cuniculus paca, assembly GCA_004365215.1. Classification (NCBI taxonomy): domain Eukaryota; kingdom Metazoa; phylum Chordata; class Mammalia; order Rodentia; family Cuniculidae; genus Cuniculus; species Cuniculus paca. Next base: position 26,981 of record RJWT010006008.1, on the reverse strand, counting down.
GAGTACAGTATAACACTGTTTTCCAGGTACACAGGTGCTTGCAAAGCAAAGTGTTTATCTGGGAAGGTAAATGGCAACTCTTCTTTTATATCACCACCTGATTTAGAGAAAGCAATCCTTCTTGCTTTGCTTTTTTTTTTTTTTTTTTTTGCGACACCGGGGATCGAACTCACAACCTCACACTTGCCAGGCAGGCGCTTAGGTCACTGAACTAAATCCCCAGCCCTTTGCTTTGCTTCTTTCATGTACATATCTTATAAAAAAACTCCCCAAGTGTTCTTCAAAGAAAAGAAATGATATACCTTAGAAGATAAGGAAATGAAACATTAGTAAGGCTGAAAAGTTTTCTTAAAGAAGTGGCGATGGAACACAAACTAAAAAGGAGCTGATTCTGGAATGGAGCTCTATGTTTTTTGTTTTTCATTCACCTCTAAAAATTTTCCAGGATTAAATGTCACTTCTGGGTTTCTGACCAACCAAACCTCAACTTTGTGGACTTCTACTCTTCATGTGTTATGTGCTGTCTGTGCTTCTGACTTTACCTATTTGATCATTTGCCTTTAGTGCCTCTGCATGGTTACAGATGCTATTGATTTATACAGTCAAGCTTTTGGGGGAGTTCATAACGTTTGTGCTATTATTTCAGTTTTATGAACTGTCTGTTCATATCCCTTGCCTATTTATCACTTGTTTTATTATTAGAAGTTGGCAAAAGCTCTTTACATTAAAAAAAAGCTTTTAACTCCTTGAATATTTTTCTATAAGCATTTTTCCTATTTTATTTCATTTTGGTTTGAGTTTTATAATTTATAGAAAAATGTACATTTTTGTGTAGTTAAATTTGTCTTTCTTAGGGCGGGGTGCGATGGCTCACACCTGTAATTCCAGCATTCAAGAGGCTGAGGCAGGTGGGCCACTGTGTTTTCAAGGCCAGCCTGGGTTGTGAAGTGAGTTCAATGCCAGCCTCAACTACATAGTGAGACCCTGCCTCAAAACAAAAACAACAACAAAAAAAAGGCATTGTTATCTTTTATCAATTCTAAACTTAAACATTAGTATTCCAAAGATTTGGTCTCATTTTCATTTTATTCAGTTTTTTTTAAATGAGTATAAAATTCTATGTCATTCCCAATTGTAGATGATCTGTAAAATTTTGTAAGTTATTGCACTAAAGGAAGCATTTGTTTTTATTTCTGAGACCATCCTTAGCTTCGAAGGGAAGTGTTTGCTCGGATCAGTTTGTGACCCAGAGCCCCAGCTTCCCCTCATTATGATACCGTTAAAATGGGTTCTGAATCTTATAATTTCTGGAAGAAAGTAGAATGATGGCTCAATTGTGATATTGAATATTAACTTGAAAGTCCTTCGGAATGTATATATTTAAAGAAAGCGTTTTCGATTGCTCATAAGCCCATTTTCCTTAGCGTAGAGACTTAGAAACCTGACCAAATTTAAATCCATTATTTCAAAATTATTAATGTAGACTCAGTCTACATTATTCTTACTTAGGCTTTTCTTCCCATTGTGGTAAGATATACATAACATAAAATCAACCACTTACCTAGACTTTTGAAATATTTAAAATGCTATTTTAGTAATAGCTAAGTTTTGAATAATTACTATGAACAACATAGCACTTGCGTTAATATTTTATGTATGTTATCTAATTTCTGTTTTTAAATTCTTACACGTTCAAAGATCTAATTCTAACTCAGCTCTCATGCTTTTTAAACTTTAATAACTTTAAAAATCTTTCGTGTTCACTAAAGAAAACTTAGAAAATACAGTGATCAATTCTGTCACCTCCCCCGCCCCCAGCAAGATTAGCATGATCAACTTTCTTTGGTGTATCTACATTGACTTCTATAGATATTTACATGTATTATAATTATATTGACTTTTTGGTGATAGACTCACTGTAATTCTGCTTTCCATAATTCACATTTTAAACTATTGTGATCTTGAAATCAGTATTAGAATTTAAAAAGAGGTGTGCTAGCACACACAGTTGCTATTCTATCCTATGATTGATTTAAAAAAAAATAATTCCTTCAAACATGGTGCATAAAATTGAAGGTTGCTTGGAACTAAAATGATGCTAATGAAGAATTAAAGGCATTATAAGAAGAGTACTTAGTTCTTTCCAATGCATATTACACTATGATTGATTATAGTAGTTGTAATAAAAGAAGGAAACAAAAAATTTTGAATGATGGAAATTCTGAGCTTTCTTTGTGTGTGTATGTATGTGTGTGTGTGTGATGTGTAGTGAAAGCAAGGTGAGTTTTGTTGAAACTGTCCTTTCAGAAAGTCTTTTGTCTTTATTAACTTTCTAAGAGGTCTTTAGTAGCAGCTGGGTGAGATGTGTGCCCATCCATAACTCCTCTGCAGTGAAAAGGGATGGTGGGCAGTGGTGAAGGGGGTTATGCTGTCCACTTCGGTTTTTCCACGGCATGGTCCAGGGCCCTGGGAGATTGCCAAGGTTCTTCCTAGTTTCGGCAAGCAGAAGCAACTGGCAGCACAGAGACTGAAGTGAAGGGACCCTAGCGATGAATTGAAAGAGACAAAAGGAGCAGGGTCTTCCAGGACAAAGGGGAAAATGAAATAACCAAAATAGTGATACAGTGGAGGATGAAGCAGCTAAGGATATAGGATACCGGTCCTGTCTGAACCATGGTCTAGGACAGTGGTGGCGAACTTACAGCACAGATGCCATTGCAGGCTGTTTGTATCTTTGAAAGCTCTAGAAGTTTCGCCATCACTAGTCTGGGACTTGCTTTTGTAATCTTGTGAACAGCTCCATGTTAAAGAGGAACATAAAGCATAAAAGTTCCCAGAGTTATCATATATGAGTTTGTCTTGTTAGAATGCAGTTATCATCTACAGAGCATCCTTACATCTCATGAGCGGTTCATCATGTTGGTTCATTTTGCATTCATTTACCTAATGCCATATTCAGAGACTTTTCTGTGCTTTTTTTTCTTTCCTTCTTAACATGTGCTTCAGGTTGACTCCGTCCAAACCTGCCTCAGTAGTCACCATTACTTTTAGTCCCAGGCAAGTCAGAACAGTGAAGTATGCTGCCTTCTGGCCACAGCTGTCTTCAGTTGTTGCTAAAGATGAGCACTTAGCCTCTGTGATTGACTCTGGGGTTCACTGATGATTTTGCCCCACTCTAAACCTCCATGAACTCGGCCTGTGTTCTCCCCTTCCCTATATGTGTCCAGTGGCTTAGAGGCCCTCATACCTTGTCAGCAGCTAACAGTGTTAACCTGAAATGGATTTAGCTTCATTTAACTAAGAAAGTATACACTCAAAATTGCAAAGTAAAAAAGATGCAGATGGGCTTTCTGAACTGAAAGACCAATCATAATGCGTAACCCTTGCTTCTAAAAATTATGTGTGTTATGTATACAATATTCTCAATATATATAACTATATATTTGGAAATTTGGACATTAGTTGTATATCGATGTTATAAAGGTATCATTGTTAGCTTTGTTTCATTTTTAAATCTTTGATTTTTATTGATGTATATTAATTATACACATTCATGAGGTCCAGTATGATATTTCCATCAAGTCCAACCTTCCTTTGTCCATCTGTTTTCCCTCTCTCTAGCTTCACAAACTCTATTAATCAATCACTGCTGTTCTACTTTCAGATCAGTGTTCTTTGGGATCCACATGTGAGAGTGAACATGCAGAACCTCTGTGTCTGGTATTTTACTTTACCTTTTCAGTTTCATCCATTTTGCTGCAAACAACAGGATTTCATTCTTCTCTGTGGCTAGATAACATTCCACGGTGTGTATACATACCACATTTTCTTTAGCCATTCATCTGTTGATGGCTTAGGCCAGTGATGGTGAACCTTTTAGAACTTTCAGGTATAACAAGCAGCCAGCTGTGGCACATATACCATAGGTTCGCCACCACTGGCTTAGTCCATTTCATCTTATCTGTGAATGGTACCACAATAAACATGGGCATGTGGGTGTCTTTTTAGTATACTGATTCCTTTTTCTTGATTGTTTACTCAGAAGTAGATAGCTTGAGCATATAGTAAATCTATCTTTAGTTTTTTGAGGAAACTCCATTTGGTTCTCCAGTATGACTCTACTAATTTATAGTCCTACCAACAATGTGTAAGAGTTCCTTTTTCTCCACATCTTCACCAGAGTTTGTTTTTGTTTTTGTTTTTGTTTCATTTTGTTTTGTTTTGTTGGTATCGGGACTCAAACTTAATAGCCATTCTGAGATGAGATGTTATCTCATTGCATTTTCCTGGTGGCTAATGATTTTGAGAGTTCATAAATTCATTTGTGAATTCATATATTGTTGGCTATTTGTACTTCTTTTGAGAAGCATCTGTTCAGATCATTTGCTCATTTTTAAATTGGGTTACTATTTCATTGTTAAGTATTTTGAGTTCTAGGTGTTAATGTTTTGTCAGATGAAAAGTGGGCATTTTCTTCTGTGCTCTAGGTCACCTTTTCATTCTGCTGATGTAATCCTGTTTGCTAATTTTTGCTGTTGTTTCCTATGTTTTGAGGATCCTATTCAGAAAACCATTGGCCGTACCAGTGTCTTCAAATATTTCCCCTAGGTTTTCATCTAGTAGTTTCAGAGTTTCAGTTCTTACATTTGTCTTTGATCCATTTTGTGTGATTTTTGTAACAGGTGACAGAGTTCAAGCTTCCATCTTATGTCTGTGAATATAGTTTTCCCACCACCATTTGTTGAATAAACTGCCCTTTTTGTCACTAGATGGGGTTTGAGGAGATCCCACAAAGATAAGATGGAGAACTTAACTGAGCCCACCAAGTAGGTGCTTGACTCTTGTCATGGAAAAAGAATTTCACAACACATAAGTGTGAGGCATAGGCAGATTTATTAGGCAGTTAGAAGGTGAGGAAGAATAGGAAAAGGGTTCCTGCATGAGTAACTGGAGGGACTTACCCTGATGAAGAGTGTCAGTCTATCTTACTCGCAGTAGAACAAAGCCAATGTTTATGGGTCAGCTGAGGTGGGCCAGCATCCAGTTGATCATTATATCGGTGCTGGTTTGTAGATCTGGAGAAAACTTATGACTTGAGAGAGATACTTTGTTCTTGGTTGGGAGGGGCTCTGCCTTGATTCCTGCCATGGGTTAATTGTGCTCGGGAGGCAGTAATATCACAGGGGTGAGCTGCAATGCTCAGCTTTCCTGGAAGCTGAGGTGACTAGTTCTGGAAACTTCTAGGTGCCGCTCCAGGTGGTCTGGAACAGGACATTGTAAAACCTGTCAGTCTGGTCCCTGAAACCCCTGAAATTACTTTAGTTACTGTAATCTTGCTGTCTTCAGTCTTAAATGGGGATGAGACAGGCTAAGTAAGTTTAGGGCCAGTAAACCTTGCAGTCACTCCTTAAGTGATTAAAATGCTTAAGTGCAGAACTGAACAGGGGTCTCATCCAGAGTTTTAAGGTAATAAGAGAGACAAAAAAACTGAGTTCCCTTGTACCCTTGTTACCTATCTTTGTTTATTGTTCCTCACTTTCTCCAGTGTATATTTTTATTGCCTTTCTCAGGAACCTGTTGACTGTCATGTGGGTTTATTTCCAGGATCTCTGTTCTGTTTTGCTAGTCTGTATGTCTGTTTTTATACCACTGCTATGCTGTTTTGGTTTCTTTTTTTTTTTTAAGAGAAAAAAATAGAAACAATGATACAGAATTTCATATCAAGATAACAGGAAATTAGCATTGGTCAGTATATTGCGTATTATGGTATGTCTGGAAATCAGATATCGTGATGCCTCCAGGATTGCTGTGGAAGCTATTGGTGTAATTTTCTTGGGTAATGGAATGAAATGGCCGTAAACAGAGAAGAGGAAAATCATGAAAATGGGGCACCTTTGTTATACTTCATGTCACATCATCATGTTTTCCTTCTTTAAGGAAGGAAAAAGGGAGGGAGGGATGGAAGGTAGGAAGAAAATTGGAGATGAGATGTTAATCTTCAGTTTTGCTGTCAGAGACAGGAGTTAGAGTTCAGTAAATGGGAGAATGTAATCCTGCCCACCCACCCCCTCCCACACACAGCCAGTTCTGACAGTGGAAATGCCATGGCCTTGGCTCAACCTGATTTCAGCAATGCAGTGAGATCACAGCAGGAGGCCATGGGAGGCCACAGCACTGTGGTTTTTGGATTCTAATCTTGACTGTGTCACTTACCAAATGTTTCCCTTAAGCAAATCGTTTTACTGTAGTTTTCTTATCAACAAAATGGCTAACAGTGGTGAAAATTTTTCAGCGCTATTTCAGTGTGGGTGAAAATTACATAAGGTTGTCTTGATTTGAATTTCCCTGGAAGCAGACCCTGAGACAAGAATTTAAATGAAAATATACTTCGGAAGGTGATCCTAGGAAAAACTGGTAGGGGTGTAGGGAAAAGGCTATTTATGAAGGGTGCGTTAATTAACAAGAGAGTTCCTACTCTGGGAGTCAGGGTGGGAGACTCCCTGAGAACCATTCCACCCAAGAGAAATTTATTTATGTACCAAGTCCCATCAGTTATTGCTGCCAGGATACTTCTAGAAGGTGTTAATTTTCCATCACATGTAGCTGCTTTGCACACAGGTGGGGGCGTGGGGACTCCAGAAACCTCTTAGGCAGGTAGAAATTGGGTTAGCCTGCACTATAATGGTAAAACTGGAGGGTGTGTGGGTGCTCACTGACAGACTCTGTTCCAAAGTCAGAAAGTAAGTGTTCAACAAATGTTAGATGGGCAAATATAGGCTACAGAAAAATCCAGACAGATTCAAAACTGGTTAATAGTGATATTCAGAGAGTTCACATGTAAATATGAATGCAGGCAGATACCATTCATTAGGTATACCCATTTATGAGTGACTTTGAAAATTTTCATCAGACTTAAACACATTTGTATGTGTGTTAGATGCACTGCTGTGAATGCTGAGTACAACAGATGAAAATCAAAATTCAAGAAGATCAATAATGTAGAGTATAAAACTTATACAAGACTTCAATAGGAATAAAAAGGTCCTTGCACTTAAGTTTAAAGACATTTCACTTAAGTTTAAAGAAATCTGCATTGATTGTAGTTCTTAAGAGAAATACTAATGAGAAATACTAGTACAATCTAGTAGATCTTAGAAGATGTAAGTTTAATATAAGCCAACAGTGTCATGAGCCTTCTCAAAAAGTTAAAATAATCTGATTCTACATTAATAGAAATGGACTTTATATGTTAGGGGAGTATTTTATTCTGTAGTCTATTCCTAATATTGGGATATAGAAATGTTGTGTCCTTGGCAAGTTTCTTAATGTTTCTGAGTCTCAATTTCTATCAATTTAAGTGTTATTTCCCTGGATTGCTGGGAAGAAGAAAGTTAGACTGTATAAAATGTTACCATAATTACATAACAGAGTAGATACTTAGATGGGGCAGCAATCATAATTACTGTGAACTTATTGGATGTTAGTGTATCACTCAGGTGAATAACACAAACTGACATAGGATCCAAAACTCACATCATGGAGATACAGGATGAAAATGTCTGGTTGGAATAGGTATGTCAAAAAAAATTACTTAGGATATTGTTACAATAAACAGAAGCCTACAATGGATAAGCCAGTAGCTAGTTTCATAATTTAAATTTTACATGAATTTGAGATATATTAATTTGGTGTCCAGTAAATAAGATCCAAGAAGTATTTTCGTTTTTCAAAATATAAATCAAGGCAATAGCAGAAATGAAACACGAATTGTTTTATGGGATTTATTAAAGTCAGTATGTAAGGTTTCATACAACCAAAGCCCAGGAAGAGTATAGCATCCTTGTAGCCCTTGGAAACATTGGAAATTGGGAGCTAGGATGGTGATAGCAAATTGTTTAGAGCTTCCAGTGATACAAACAGTCTGCTGCAGTGCACCTGCCATCGGTTTACTACCAGTGGACTAGGGCACCATTGAGGAATTGTAGCATGTGTTCTCTCTCTGTCTCTCTGTCTCTCTGTCTTCCCTTCTCCTTTCTCCTTCTACCTCAATAAATATCCTCTGCATGTCAGCCAGTCGTTCTGTTTTACTGAGTTGTTTCCTCTGTGGACAAGGAACATATTACTATCATACATCTCTTAACTTTAGAGAGTATCTTGATTATTTTTCTCTCATCGCTAGGACAAAATACCTGACACCCAAAATGAAGGAAGGAAAGGTTTATTTAGCTTACTGTTTGTGGAAGTTTCAGTCCATAATCAGCTGACTCTAAGGCCATGTGGCATGGCACAGGGACAACACTTCAAGGCAGCAGCCAGCAAAAGAAGCCAGAGCAAAAGGAGGGAGGAGAAAGCTTCTTTTCCGCCCTTATTTTGTACATAGGGCACCCCCACCTCCAGGGCGTGTGTAGCACTCACAAAATCTCCTTGCCTGCCTCTTGCATAGGAGTAGGATATTTACAAAGTAAGAACCATGGCTCCCTGTTGAGTCTCTTAGTTAAACTTCTATAAACTTCTCAAGTTGACACAATGTATCAACCATAACAGTCCTCCCCTTGTCAACTTGGCAGCCAGACACAATTCTTTAAACCAGTTTCTAGATACATGACATGCTTATTGTTAACATTTTGCAACTTGAACATTATAACACAGCTTAACAATCCTTAAGAACCAGTGTTAAGTCTATTAACATTATATTACATTAGAAACATAACATTATCCTTGGACCCCCAAAGACTCATGCACATCCCTTTATGCAAAAGGCATTTAGTCCATCTGCGAGAATTGCCAAAATTCTAACAGTTTCAGCACTGCTGAAAAGTCCAAGCCAAAGTCTCCTCCAAGATGTAAGACAAACTCTTAGCTGCAAGCCCCCCTGTACAAATGAAAACAAAATTAAACACTTCCAACATGAAATGGCACAAGATAAACATTCCCATTCCACAAGGTGTAAAGAGATACAAAGCACTGGGACCAAAGCAAGTCCAAAATTCAGTAGGGCAAATATTAAGTCCTATAGTTGCACATCCAACCTCTGAAGCAATCTATGGCAAATTCTGAGCTCCAAAGTACTTGTGTGGTTCCACCCCTATGGCACTTCTGGTGGTTGTAGCTCTCACAGCTTCTCTCTTAGGCTCACTCTGCTCCCTCCTTGCAGGTTTCCTCAGATGATCCACATTCTTGGCTTCTCGAAACTTTTGGGGTCCCTACTGCATCTTTGGCCTCACCCTCACAGCTTCACATATTGCCCTCCAGGGGCATACTTCCTGGCCTCCCAGGCCTTCTGAAATCAGGGTGGAAGCCTTTTTAACCTCAGAACTCTTGCATTCTGTACATACCTAAAACCAGCACCACATGGATGATGCCTACATACCTAAAACCAGCACCACATGGATGATGCCAAGGTCTGCTGCCAGTTGGAGCAGTAGCCAGGCTTTCCTCTCTCTTGGCTATAGGGGTTGAGTGCCTGGATCACTGGGCACTCTGAACTGAATTCTGAGGAACAAATTTTCTATGCTGATGCCATTCTGGAACATGGTGCTCTGTGGCTTTCACCTCAAAACAAAGTTTGGAGGCTGCAAAGGTTCAAGACTTGTTGCTTTTCATGATACCTTCAGGCCATCTTTTTTATTCTCCTGTTTCTTTTTAACAATTGAGATTTCCTAGCTCTATCTTTGCAGTCCACAGCTTTACTGAAGCTTCCTTTCTGGCCAAACTCACAATGTTTTAAATCATCCTGCTAGGCTCTTTGCTCTTGATTTGCAATATAAATTTGATTAAAAGCCTCCAACAATAACTATGCCACAGTCATAACATTTGACTGCCTTGAAATTTCTTCTGCCAGATTAATTAGTCCACTTCCCTTAATCTTAATCTTAGACAAAGTCTCTGGACATGAGCAAAATGCAGACAAACTGTCTGCCTTGCCATAACACACAACATCTGTAGTCCAACACCCAATGCAGTCCTTCCTAGCAGAAACCTCCTGAGTCTGGTCTTTACTGGTTTTCTGGTCTTCTGAGCTCTGACCAGAATCTCCCATACAGAACAGCCTAAGCTGTTCCAGGGTTACACTTTCAGACATCTTTGAACCTTTCCAAACTCTTCCTACAAGCCATTCCCAAAAGCTCTTAAACCACATGGTCATGTATAGTCACAAGAACAGCTTCACTCCTGGTAACAAATTCTGTTTTGGTTACTTTTCTCTCATTGTTGGGACAAAATACCTGACACTCAAAATGAAGGAAGGAAAAGTGTATTTAATTCACTGTGGAGGTTTCAATCCATAATCAGTTGACTCCAAGGCTGGGCAGCTTGGCACCAGGGCAACGCTTCAAGGCAGCAGCTAGCAGAAGTAGCCAGAGCAAAAGGAAGGAAGAGAAAGCCTCTTTTCCTCCCTTATATTGTACACAGACCACTCCCCTCCTCCAGGGCAGGTGTAGCCATCACATAATCTCCTTGTCCTCCTCTTGCATAGGACTAGGATGTCTACAAAGTAAGAACCCTGGCTCCCTGTTAAGTCTCTTAGTTAAACTTCTATAAACTTCTCAAGTGACACAATGTATCAACTCTAACAGAGAGTTAAGATTTTTCCTCAAGTTCAATAAAAACATTGTCAGGGAAGAACTGGTTCAAACTGGACCAGATGACTATTGTTTGAACCAACCAAGTGTGGTCACAGAAGTGGTGCCATTTATGAACTTGGTATTTCTCTTTAGAATCATATGATTGAAATTAAAGAAGGAATGCTGATGTGGTGGATACACAAAATATATGTGATACACCAAGATCTGGCTAAATACTGTCCTAGAGTGCAGTTAGGTCCAAGTTTAGTCTCCAGTTTAAGGTAAAAATGGAAATGCTACAGAGAGAGTAAAGAGGTGAGAAAAGAGTTAAGAAATGATACAGAAATAAAATTGAGAATATAAGATGTTAAAACCTGAAAAGAAGACAAATAACTGTATTTTTCATTCTTCTTTGTCTTGATACCATTAAGCATGTGAATGTTTTGACAGCATAGATAAACATAGAAGAGCTAATATGCATTATTTACCTTTGGGAGGATATATAGAGAATAAGTGCATTTAAATTTTGGAGAGAACTGGGACTTCCCATTTATAAAGGGAACATAAAATCAGGAATTGCCATTTCCAACCTTAAGGGGATATTAGGTTTAATGTAGCTTGTGGTTTTGGGTGATTCAGTACATGGTCAGTAGGCTCCAACGCAAAAACCTTATGGCAGAGGGATGTGGCAAAACAGAGCTATTTACATGATGACTGAGAAGCAGAGCAGGGGAAGACTGTCAGAGAGGAATGGGTGAAGGACCACATATAGAACCCAAGGTCACACCTCTATGACTCACCCAGAAACACTGGGGTCATGCTTTACTAATCTACTCAGTATTTCTTCATCCGGTAAAGTTACCATATCAGGATTAATAGTCACAGACTTGTATCTCATCCCCTACACAAAAAATAACTTGATATAAATCAAGTTTACAAATTTAAATAACTTTAACTGGAATGTAAAGTTAAAACAGTAAGGATTCTGGGAGGAAATTTATTAGAATATTTTTGCAAGCTTGTGGTAGTTGTGTTTTGACAGAAAATGAAGAAGTAACCATGAATGATATATTCAGCCAATTGAATTTCATAAAAAAAATACAAAATTGCTCATCAAAGGCATCTTTATGTAAACAAATGGGCAAATTGCGGAATGGGAGGAAGTTCTTGGCAATACATATACCTAACAAGAACATTTACATATATATATATTATATATATATAATTAATATATATATATATATATTAGAGAACTCCTCTGGCCCAGATGAATAACCTTTGAATGTGACTCTCTGCCTTATTTCAGATTGATTTTTTTATATGCTTCTATTTGTGTTTTTCAAAATGGACCTATCCAAGCCCTACCAAGGAATCTAATGTTGCTCAACATCACCTGTTTAACTATCTAGCATCCGTCTAGCCCTGAAAACAGCTGAAAGGCATTACCACTGATTTCTGAAATTAGAAAAATTGTCGTATGGTAATTTAGTAGTTTATAGACCTACCCGAGGGCAAGAAGTACACTTACTGGTCCAGACTAGCCTAATAAAACTTGACTGACCATCAGATCCTTGAAGAGTTTTTCAAAAAATACAGATTCTGTGCTCCATCCTTGGTTATCTTCATGCGGTTTTTCTAAAGTAAGGTCTTAGAATCTGTTTTGGATTTTGTGGTGTTTGAGATTTAGTGTTTATTTTTAAGCTTCTTAAGATGTCTTAAAAAGCAATCTGGTTTACTATATCCATTTGCTTCTATATAAACTGAACATATGCATCCTGAGACCAAAAAAAAAAATTGATTCTCCCAAAACTCTTCAAAAAGTGAGTAGAATATTATTATTAAGGTTTCCTCATTAGAAAAAAAATCAACTCACAAAAGCCCCAAATCTTTTTTTTATTTTAAAGAGAATAAAAACAAAACAAAACAGTAAAACACAACAAAGCAGATCAGAACAGAACAATGTACGCAATACAGGTCTTCAAAACATAAGGACAGGAAATTAACAATGGCTACCCTAGTGTCTGGTTTTCTTTGAAATGGTCATTCATACATTCACGCACAATAAACTCAAGCAAAACAAAATATTATAAACCAGATAAAACAAAAAAGTGAAAGCATTAGAGGCCTTCAAATCAGACAACAAAAAATCAACAATGGCTACCTTAATGTCCTTTGTTTTCTTCAAAAAAGCTGATCATATCTTCTCACATATTGCAATCAAGTAGTAGAAAACAGACTTAAACCAATCAAATCAAAGAATAAAAGCATTATTGGACTGCAGAGCCTGAAGATATGAAATCAGCTATGGCTACTATAATATCTCATTTTCTTCGGTGTAGCCCCAAATCTTAACTTTTGTGAGTTTTTACTTTTCATATTTATCACTCTGACAATTACTATGCAAATATGCTTGAAGAATATCAAAGTCTCAGGTAACTCAACATAGAACTTTCCTGTGGTTTGTTAGGTGACCAGGTGTTTTATAGCACTGAAAGGTTTAAGGAAAAAACACACCAAGTGGGGAGAGTACTGCAGTGCTCGCTCTCTTCATGGTCTGCCCTGAACCTGTCTGGACTGGCTGCAAGGCTGAGTTCATGGAAGTCACTTCGGTTGGATCAGGGCACCTGTGCTGCTTCTGAAGGACTGAGGTGAAATAACCACATTACCCCACTTTGCCACGCAGGTGAAGCCAGAGCCCTGCTCACTTCGAGCCCCATCCTTGCCAACTTGCTTATACATTTCTGGGGGTCTGAATTTCTTGTACCATTGAGCGTCGGATCCTTCCTGCCAGTCCCCAGTGAGGGGAGCCGGAGAGTGGCTGTTTCTCTGTAACCATGGATGTTCTTCCATTGCACTTCCTGGGCTTCCAAAGGAAGCAGAGAAAGATGCAGACAGGAAGGAACCTAAAATTAAGAGGCTAGTGTTAGTAAAGTGAGGAAGGAGAAATGTAACAGCAAGTGATCCAGCTTCCTAAATAACCAAAATGAGTCAAGTTCAGCAAAAGTGGGTCTTTGTCTTGCTACTCTGCTAGGGGTCCACTGTGGCAGTGTGTGTCAGCTTCCCTTGGTGGATGTGTCTTTGCAGGGCTCCACCTATGCAGAAATTGAAATAAGGGTCAAGGTTCTGTAAAACTCGTGTACATTGAAAAGAGCGCTCAGGTTGTCAGGTACAGCAACCTGGCTGTTTTAACAGGATGCCAGACCAGAGAGTACTGCCTTCCTCTCTTGGTGGGCCATCTGCTTGTGCAATTTTTTAAAAAATTTATTTATTTAATTAATTAATTTATTTATTTGAGACAGAGTCTCACTCTGTAATTCAGGCTGGCTTTGTACTCACTAAGTAGTCCAGAGTGGTCTCGAACTCATGGTGATTCTCCTGTCTATGCCTCCCTGACTGCTGAGATTATAGGTGTGTGCCACCATGCCCAGCCTTGCTTTTGCACTTTTAAAGAAAAGATCAGAGCCGGGCGTGGTGGCTCACACCTGTAATCCCAGTACTCAGGAGGCCGAGACAGGAGGATTGTTGTGAGTTCGAGACCAACCTGGGCTACAAAGTGAGCTCAAGGCCAGACTGAACAGCATAGTGAGACCCTGTCTCAAAAACATGGGCTGGGGATCTAGCTCAGCAGCCTAAGCGCCTGCCTGACAAGTGCAAGGTTGTGAGTTCAATCCCCGGTGCCGCAAAAAAAAAAAAGAAAAAAGAAAAAAAGAAAAGAAAAGATCAGAGTAAGGGTAGCTCCACAGTCTAGTTTGAGTCCCCCAACACTGTGACTCTGATCTACCTTTCTACACTTTTCTCCCTACATCTAAGAGCTTTCTGATGGGAAGAAGGGAAGAGGAAAGGGAAGTAAAAAGGATCAAGATGCAGTATGTAAAAAAAAAATGCAATATGTAGATGTACCAGCTCCCCACAATGAATGTATTTGTTATGTATAACAAACATATTAATAAAAAGTGGGGAAGAGCTTTTAATTCAACCAAACTGGACTTCCTATTCTTTCCCAAATATACTTTTAATTCTGCCATTTCCAGGCCTAGAAATGTCTTCCCTTCCTAGCATACCTTTACTTTCGTCTTTACTCTGTCAGAATCCAACCCCACCTTCCAGGCCCATCTTACCACTGTCTACATGAAGTGGTGCCAGTTCTCATCAGATCTGGCTTTCCCTTCTTCTGAACTGCCTTAGTGTTTTGTGTGTCCCTCCTGCCTGCACTGTGCACTGCCTGTGGATTTCTGATGTGTTTGGGGGGGGGATCTCTGCAGTGACTGGCAGGATGTTTTCAATAAAGAACCCTTGGCTTATGACTAGAGAATCCAAGCCTGGAACTCCACCTCCACCACCTGGTGATGACGTTATCTGTGGGCAGGTTATCTATCCAGGGTAATAACTGATAGGCAAAGTCCCCATCGCTCTGAACCCATTGGACAGATTCTTAGCCCTGTCTTTGTGCCTTTCTCATCGGCAAAATGAAGACTGTCCCCACCCAGCTCACAGGGTTGCTGAGATTGCCGGACAAGATAATGTACGTGAACGGACTCTCAGAGTGAACCGTTATGAAAATGTAAGTCAGGGCTGTTTGGTGGTATTTCTGGTGCCCAAGTGGTAGCTTGACCTTCAGCATTATTTGACCACTGCGCTGATCAGAGCAGGCTCCTGGGAGCAAACCAAGGACTGACTGGTTGAGCAACTGAGCAGGATACCACAAGTTTGAGCAATCTTGGAATCAACTGGTTAGGAACCCCCAGAAACTCATAATGTCAGCCCCTTCAAGCATGGCCACTTATCTTTCTTTTTCATATTTGTGGGGAGTGGATATAGTTCTAGGGATTGAACCCAAGGTCTTTGCACTGAGCTGCCACCCCAGCCCCCTTTTTATGTTTTTGAGATAGTGTCTCACTAAGTTGCTAAATTGTCCCGGCTAAACTCAAACTTGGGATCCTCCTGCCTCAGCCTACCAGAGTGCTGGGATTATAGGCTTGTACCACTGTGACCTCTTACCATTTTAGGCTTTAAAAAATCAACTTTTTACTAACTTTTGGGAAATCTAATAGGGATCAAAAACCTGGGAAGGCTTTTTCAGTATTAGTGTGTTTTTCTCACACGAGGATACCTCGTTCAGTTGCACAGTGACTGTTAAATTCAGGGTCTTTAAAGACAGTCAAAAGTCTCAGATTCATCTGATTGTCACTGTGGGTGAGGGGTGCTCTGCCTTGGACTGTAAGTGAAATTAAGTGCCTGAGAAGTTGGGATAGATTAAAAGACCAGTCTGAATCTTAGGTCCTTAGTAGATTTTTGTCTTTTCACTTTTATTTCCCTTAAAAACTGTTTGTGTCCTCACCATTGCCCCCAGGTCTCCCCTTCTGTCTCCAGACCCTGAGGATACAGTCCTTAGCCACTTTCGCCTCTCGAAGGCATTTAACTCTTTCCTCCTGTGTGCGCACTGTCACTACCCTGTGTTTACTGGTAGTTGCGTGGATATCTGATCTCTCAGTTTGGTTTGACAAAAGGAAACAGCCCCAGCACCTGTGCAGCAGAGTACCTGAGCCTGTAGAGCACTAGCCAGAAGTGGACACAGCCTTTTTCCTTCGCCTGAAAGAGTCCCAGTTAAAAGACAGTATAGAATTATCAGACACAGGGGTAACATAAAAGCTTAGAATGATTAGGAATAAATAAATAAATAAATGACAATAATGTTTGGCCCCTTCCTCTAACTTCTTAGCTGTGGGACCTTAGTGAAGTAATTTTTACTTCTTGTATGTGTTTCTTCACATGTGAAACCGAGAAGACAGTCACTGTGCAGTGCTGTAGTAAACTTTGGAGAGAGTATGGGTAATGTGGTCTAGCCCACACCTGCACAGAGTCGACGGCCCTACATGATGGTGATTATTGCTGCTAGTGTAGTCACTGAGCAAGCAAGACACCTCCAGAAATCTTTAACAGTTGTGCTGAAGCATGTGCTTTTTGTCTTCCTAACTCAGGCTGAAAGACATTGGTAGATACGGTGGCAAGAGTAGGGTTCAAGTCCAAAGACCCGAACTCAAGGGCTGGGGAGATAGCTCAGCGGCGCATTGCTGAGCTTGATTCCCAGGACCAAAACAGAAAACAAACCAAAACAAACAACAAAAAAAGCGAAGACCAGAATTTAAGTTCCCATGTTCTCACTCATTGAGTAAGTGGCTTTGAGCAGGTCTCATTGCCTTACTCTGTTTCTTCATCTATAATGAAAATAACACTCCTTTCATTGAGTTCCAGCCTGGGATCACCAAAGAACAATAGGATCAAAGGAAAAAACAACCTAATGTTTTAAATCTCACAAGAGAAATAAGAACAATTCAGTACCGGTACAGTGCTTCACAGTTTACCAAGTACTTTAATACCTTTGATCAAAAGTAATCTAACCCTAACTGCAACCAAAGAAAGGAAGGGGAGACTTTCAGAATAGCTTCTATCTGATTACCAAAGACTTTGCTCAGTGATTTTTACCATGCATTGTGACCTGCTTTTTTTTTTTGTACACAATTGTTTATTGCAAAGAGTTATGGGCAAAGAACAATTTTTATGGTAAGACATGTTTGTGGTGAGACTGCATTCAGTGTTTTGGTGTGCACATGCTGATTGCAGCACTTCTGTCCTGTCCTGTAGTGGGGTTATCTGTTGTCTAGGCTTGCAGATCTGATAGGACTGCGTCACACATTCACAAAATCTTTCCAAAGAAGACTGAGGTTGTGGCTAACCAGTAATCCTCAAATGGGCCTTCTGTTATTTCATGGTTGAGTATTTGGGGAGACTCCCCCAGTTGCTTCTTAGTACGTTTGGCCTGTCCAAAAGTAAGCAGAGAAGACCCAATATTTAATAGATTAGAATATTAATAGAATAAATTCCAGTGAACAAGGCAGAGCATTGGCCCAGATTTTCTTCTTGGCTTGTTTATATCCATCTCTTTTTTGGGGGGATCTCCTGGCCCTCCAAGTCTTCTGGCAGCAACTTTCTATGTTCCTGTGAGAAACTGGAGCAGGACCCTGCTGCTTCCTCTCCCCTTACCAGGTGTGTGCCTATGGGTGGTAGTACGAACAGTCCCTATCTGTGAGCCAAGTAGGCTATAGTGACAGCTGCTCACTAGAGAATCAAATTGCCGCTTAACTGTCCAGCTAGATAATTCAGTTGCTCCCATGCAGTTTGATGGACTCTGGAAGAAGTAGGAGTTAGCACTGCCTTCCCACAGTGGCTGTTTCAGTCTCATGGTGTTGTCTCAGATTCAGCTCAGATTCACTGGGGCTTCCCAGACCTGTCGTGCTCCCTCTCTGCCCTTGTCTTTAGTTCCTAGCCCCTTGCTGCCCCCACCTACAGAACTGTGTCTGATTTGCGGAATTGAAAAGGACAACTTCCCTCACGACTTCTTAGACCCTTGATTCCTCAGGCATGACAGGTCCAGATTGAGGCAGCTGTCCCCAGGAAAGCTGGCTGTCTTGCTCATCAGAGACAATACAGCTAAAAGCTCTTTCTCACTTTAGGCAATTCATGCACTTGGTTAGACATTTATAGATTGCAATCGCTCATCCAAAAAATCTAGGTCATGCTTTACATAGAGCCTCACGCCCCAGAAGGAAAGCTGTGCCCAGAGAGGGATGTGTCTCTTGGCACCTGGTTTGGCTTTGGGAGTTGAGGGCCCTTCTGCTGGTTGTACGGGGCAATGAGAGCTCAGGGAACCTGCCAGCCTTACCTGCTGGCCACTGACCCACAGGCTACCTAGGCCATGGCCAATCCAGCTGAATGGTGCTAATAACACCTGCCTTGAGTTGAAGTCATGGAAAATGGTGGGTTTAGGGGGTCAGGATTTCTAAGGACATTTTTAGAGTATGTGCCACAGTTCCAGTGATAAGATTTAGGTTGATCCATGTGGATGTAGGACTTCTTGGGGAAAAAAAGAGAAGTGGGATGTGGAAAAGGAGTTTAACCTTGTGGTATGGTAGAGGTAAATGGTAGAGGTTTTCCCAATATATTCCCACCTACTTCTGAATCTCTGAGAAGAATCAGGTACCAAGGAAAGAGGCCCAAGCTGGGGCCAGAAGAACATTCTTGACCAGGTGCCACCACTCACCAGCCCTGTGACCATGACCAAGACATTGTCACCTCAGTTTCCTCATCCATGGTCATCTCAGGGAGCAGGAGTCTAGGAGGGAAAGAACACAAGAGGGACTTCAGCAGGCACCACTGCTCTGACCTCGGCTCTGTTGATGAGCCTTGCAGTGGTGGTGGGTGTGTTGGAGGTACCCTACTCCTGTCCTAGTAGTGGACTGCAAGTATCTTTTCCCAGCTCAGTGTTTAATGACTTCATGTTGGTAGCTTGAGATCAACCATAACGGAAATATCTGCAACACAGAGATATGCAAACAATATAGATGTGCATCCCCTTCCCCTCAGGAGAGCTGTTGTTTTCTCCTGCTGGTTCTGCTGCCCGTTTTGAGGTATGGGGATTAAAAATAAAAGGTTAAGGTGTCATCAGTCATGTGTGTTAGGCTGCTCTCAGGTAGTAGAAGGTATGTGTTCAAAGTACCTGTCACCTCATTCCTGCCACAGTTGCTGTTGCCACTAAAAATTACTCAAACTCAAAAAACAGTATCAAAAACAATAGCAAAAGCTGAGCTTTTTTCTCAGCTGACCAGATTTTGTGTGCTGTCCAAACATGTTTATAATGAATGTCACAGTCTTGCCATCAGGTTGGTTTAATTTCACTAGAATATTTATTTCACTGTTATCCATTTAGAACTGCATGTGTCCTGGGTCCAGTCTATCCTCACTGGTTCTGGAGATGCCAGTGTGCATTAACAGCTTCTACCCTGGCCCTCTGGTGGTTTTCTGATCTGAGCTTTCTTGTTACCATTTTCTGGCCCCTGATTACAACACAAGTGTTTTTTCCCTACACTTCATCTGCCACTTTCTAACATTCACCCTTGATACACTCAAACTCCCATCACACATCAAGTGATTTCCATGAAAATAAAGAACAAAGGGGAGGAAAAGACTGTTCTGGAGTTTTTCTCTAGTATTGGGTGCCTGTTGTCATGGCCTTTTTGCACTTTGGCTTTTCCATCTCACCCTCTAGACAAGTCCCACTGCAGGACTCTACCTCTAGTCAGCTACAAGTGGGGTCTAGAATACAGCATATTGCCGGTTTTCTCTCCTAAGGTTCTGATCAACAGGGAGCAGCTCGTCTCTCTGAGGCAAGTCAGTTCCTTAAGACTAAGGCAAGGAAAGGACCAGACAGCCTGTTAAAATCTTACAGTTCCAGGTAACCCTGGCAAGGATCTCATGTGCTCCTTCCTGAACAACTGGCTAGGACTGATCCCTTCTCTCAATTTTCCCATCATACAGCATGATCCAGGGACTTCCTTCTTAACATTTACTGCCTGCTACTTTTAGGTGTCTCAAATGTGTGTGTTAATCCCTAACTAGACTGTAAGCTCAACAAGTATTTCAGACCCCTTTTAGAACCTAGGGCAGTGCTTTCCACAGAGTAGATTCATCGTCAATATTAGCAGTATTGGTTAATTGTGCTAAAATTTTTTTCTGGTGCTGAGGATTGGACCTAGGGCATCACATATGGTAGACAAGTGCTCTGCCACTGAGCTACATCATCAGCCCACCATCCTCTCCCTTTTTTTCTTCTCCCTTGTTTTTTTTGTTTTTTTTTTTTGAGACAAAGTCTCCCATTGTAGTCCAAGCTGACCTCATACTCACAATTCTCCTGCCTTAGCTCTCAACTGCTGGGATTACTGGTGTGTACCACCATGTCCAGCTTCCATTTTTAAAATTGAAGAAGAAAGAAAATTTGCAGTATAGAGTAGTAAGGGAGCTGTGTTCGTAAGAAGAATACAACTAGAGGCTGGACTACCACTTGCCTATGATGCTTTTAGAAAGAAATAATGCATGAGATAGAAAGTAGAGGGAGAAGATGGTCCTTACACCTTGAGATTCTTTGGTTCCGAAGGTCTAACCCCTGCCAGCACTAAGACTAATGGTAGAAAATGGGTTGTTGTTCCATAGACACTCTCGGTTTTTCTGTGTGCTTTGCAGGTGAGCCTTAATATAAGTATACTTCTCTAGCAGCATGTATTTTCTGCCAAGTCAAGTGTTAGAGTATGTAAGATGGATATTTTGTAACACAAAGAGGTTTCAACCCTTTATAGAAGCCTTCCCTGATAGTATAAGGAATAGCGGAGCTTAGTGAAAAGTTATGCACACTTTATTATGCAATGTACATTTTTTTACCTAATAGAATTTTAGTATGATACCCTACACCTTTAAAAACTTAAAGATGAAAACAAAAAATGAAATTATTCATTGAAATATTTAAATCAGCTTACGGCAAACTATATCAAAATAAAATCCAGCAAGCCTGGAAGGTAGATCCCCTCTGGCCACCTTCTTTGGAAATGTGTCTTGCCAAAGGAGGCTGTTTCTCTGGAAAAGAAGATGTGAGGATGAAGGGACGCATCCGTGGTAGAGTCTCATAGTGACTGAGGGTCATGTGGGGAAGAGATGTGTGGTGGGGAATGAGGGCAAGTGACTACAGTGAGCTGTGCTCTCCTTGAAAAATGAGAAGTAGGAGCAGAGAGGGAATAGAGCTCCTAAGTGTAGGCAGAGTGTTTTTATTTTTTCTGTTCTTTCCCTTGCCCATCTCTGCTTCCGTCTGTGGAGTGAGTCATGCTCTCTGGTCTTAGCATTTGCCAGCGCTCACCTCCACAGAGAGCATGTGAGGATTCAGGAGCGCAGTGTGGGGAAGGCACTGAAGCTGGATGGAGAAAGGTACAAGGTGAAAGTGAAGTGTGAATGTGATTATGGATCTGAGGCATGGCACCCTAGGTGCTTAAAGGCAGCTTTCAAGATCAGGATAAAAGAACAAAGGCCTAGAAGGGTTTTTGAGAACTAATTAGCATACAAAAGCCATTCTGCCAAATAGTTCTGTCTCCAGGTCTCCAGCCCACTGTCCTACAGGAGTCTCTTGGACTTGTAACTGTGAGGACTGGAAGGGTTCTTACTGCTCACCTGCAGTGGTCACCGCTGTTCTGACGGATGGCTGTGTACCACACAGCCAGGGGAATGGAAGGAACAGGAGTCTGGAGTCACGCAAACAGGGGCCAGCTCCTAGCCTTCTACCCATTGTCTCTTTGACCTAGAGCAAATTACCCAAACTCTTTGTGCTTTAATTTCTTTGCTGTAAATTGTAAGCAATGCAATTATTGCAGGGCTCTTCTGAGAACTGGAAATGACATTATGAAAGTGCCTATCACAGGTATTCAGTAGGATTTCCGTAAATGGTCATTGATATGCCAACTACAACATTGTTCATTTAAGTCTCACCCTTGAACCCTCTCTTGAATACCTCGGTGATGGTGATGAGAAAGCTCCACTGAACAGTCTTAATGGCTGGAATCTTCTGCCACATACTATGCCCAATCCTATTTTCTAAAACTTTTGTCTGTTTTGGTTCTGCCTTTTGCTGCCCTGTAGAACAAATCTCAATTTTCTCCAGCAACTAGTGGCTCAAATATTCAAAGACATATTTTCACTGAGGGTACTTCTGAGCCCTGTCCCTCATATGTAAGTATCCATGGAAACATCCTAGCCTGCCCTAAAGTGATAATGAGAGGGCAAGTCTTAGGTGCTGTCCATACTGAATGAGGCTGGCCCTGCATCCATTGCTCATGTGAACATTCTTATGCAGACTCTACAAGTTGATTTTTCCTGATTTTCACCATAGTACTCAGGAATATAAATATTCCTGCTGTGGTAGCTGTGGTGGGTTTGATTGCATTAGTACTGCCAATATTTTATCTTCTCTATTTCTTATGTTTTTCCATGTGACTTTGAAGTTCCTGCCTTTTGAGTTTGTATTCAACATTGTGACTTCTTTTGACTGACAATGAGGCAGAATATCCGCATGCCATCCTGGGTTAAGAGGCTATGCAGACTTCTAGTTACTCTTCAGTGTCCTGTCATTGGCATGAGAAGAACCTACTACCACTAGCCTACTGGTGTAGGGAAGCTGAGACATTTTAGGTAGGACCCCCAGCAAAGCCCAGCTTCTATCTGCGGTCCCTCAGCTTATGCACAGACACTTAAGCAAAAATAAATGGTTACCAATTCAAGTCACTGAATTTTGGCATGTTTTGTTAGGCATCATCTGTGGCAAGATATAATTATTATAGAAATTATGTGGGCCAGTAAATAAAGAGAAAGCAATACTAACCCTACCTCATCAAAGTATAATTTTAGTAGAATTAGTGGGAGGTTTGCAGAACTATTAACCAGCTAGATGAATTTTCATAAAAAGTTTTACCAAACTGCAACTTTGAGTTTCTTTGGAAAACTGTGGTCAGAAAGTAAATAAGTATGTATATCTCATCAATGAAATAGCTAATGACAAAATTAAACTCAATTTCCAAGGAGACATGAAAAGTTAAGCATTTCCTATTTGATACTATTCACTCATTCAGTCAGCATGTGCTTAACAAGTACCTACCATGTGCCAGCTTTGTTCTAGACCCTGGAAATTGGTCGTGGGGACCATAGGAGGGAGAAATGAACTTGGAATGTCTGAGGTGTCAGCAGAAGTATGGAGAAAAGTAACCTGGTGCAGGGTGAAGTGGGGGGTATGTAGAGAAGCCAGGACATGCGCTCCTCTGCTGGCCACAGTAACAGGTTTTACACCAACTAGACTGCGTTTCATTTCAGAAGTATTGCCTGCATGACCTGATTCACATTCACTCCTGGCTGCTGTGGGGAGGATGGAATATCAGTGGACAAGAACGGAAGCTGAGAAGTCAGCTCGTGTATAGCAACATCATGGTTGCGACTAGAATGTTGCAAGGATGGAGGGAAGTAAAAGGCTTGAGATATATTTTGAAAATAAAAGTCAAGATTTCCTGATGGAATGAATATGAGCAAAAGTGAAAAAAAATGAAGCATGACTCCTAGGTTTTCTGTTTGGGTAACTCAGAAGGTGTTCATATCTGGAGATAAGAAAGAATGAAGGAGGAAGGATCTGGGAGGGAAAAGTCAAGGGTTTTGACCAGATGATTAGATCTCTCAGTGGACCTGTCAAGTAGGTTGCTGCACATGCTAACTTGGTGGTCAAGGCTGAAAATAAAAGTTGGGCAGAGATGGTGTTTTAGTTGAAGAACTAGATGAGTTCACCTAGAAAAAAATTAAAATTTGACAAACTATAGGAAGTTTTAAATTTTAAAAAATTGTTAGAAAAAATAAGTGGGAGGCTTAAGCTTTCAAAGCAAGCTGACATTTAAAAGCCCAGCGGAGGAAGAGGAGACAAGAAGAAGACGCTGAGGGAGAAGTGAGAGCACGTGAAGCTGCAGGAGCCAAGAGAAGGAAGTGTTCCAGGACAAGAATCAGCAAGCCAGGCTGTGTTGGGTGGAGCTGAGTCACAGAGTAAGATGAGGACAAAAAAATGACTATTGAATTCAGCAGTGTACCACTGATTGGTAACTTTGAAAATAGAAGATTCAGTGGAACAGTGGATACAGAATGCTAAAGGAATGTTTGAGAAATAAATGGGAGGTGAGATGGGATGACAGGTTTTGCTGAGAAGGCAAACAGAAAAGCAGAAGAATGTAGAGAGGATGAGAGTTTAAGTACTATTTTGTTTCATTTTGTTTGAAGTAGGAGAGATAGGGGCACATTTAAATGCCACTGAATGAATGTATGTATTTTGTTTCATAAACATATACTACTTTAAAAAGAGAAATGAGATAAGTAAACGAATCATGAATGAGCGAATGAATGAATGAATGAATGAATGAATGCCAGTACAAGTTAAGTCAGCAGAGAGAAAAGCTGATACTGCAGGAGAGGAAGTAGCCTCTGGAAGCCCTTCCTTCCTTTCACAGTAAAGGGAAGGGCAGGCACTAGCACTGGAGCACCCGTTGGTGGATTTGGGGTTGAGGAGGGGAAAAATACTGTCATTTTGCTTGAATTTCCTCAGTGAACTGACTTTAGCTCATTTCAGGAGTCAGGACTTCTAAGCCCAAATGTCTTGAAACTTAATGAAAGTGATAACCTCCTTTCTATAATATACTCTAAAGAACAAAGCAGATGACAAACATTTAATGTATACTCTTTCATTTGATTCTTTCCTTCAAATCACTAGTGTTCAGCCTGGAATGAAATTTACTCAGTGTCTATAAATGAAGACACTTTAACAAAGGGACTACTTAAAGGGAGGAGAGTGGAATTAAGACATTCCAAAAGTCATTACCATTCTTAGGACCAGAGGGTCAAAGGCAATTATAACACTATGAGATCCCAGTGACACCTATAGTCAGGAAGGCAGAGCTAACCAGTGTCGTCATTCATTGAAGAGACAGGTAGCCAGCTTGAGGAAATTGTCCAAGCAGAGAGGAGCTAAGAAATTTCCTAACTGCTCTCTCTGCTCCTGTCTTGTGCTGTTTCCCAATGGCTGAACCCAACCGGAAGCCAGCTGGCAGGGAAGCCAAGGTGATGTGATTCGTGGTGAAGACCAAAGCACAGATCTGGCCGCGAAAATGACCAGCACATTACCTAACACTTCGTGCCATTAATGTCGAAAGACTTCAAAAAACCACTCCAAGCAGAAGTTTTATACCCGATGCCCACGTATAGAATGCATCTTATTATTTGGTACTAGGGATTTGGAAAACCCGCTAACCAAGCTCTTTGATGCAAATCATCATGGATACTTATAATCTACTGATAGCCTTCAGATGTCGTGTTTGTTTCTAGTCTTGTTCCCATCCAGAGCCATGTATATATTTTAACTATACAGCTGGGGCCTCTCACTTGCATAAACCCCTTCCAGGGCCATGAGAGAACCCTAGAAATGTACCCATAGGGTCATATATTTTTGTAAAATTTTTGAAAGTAATTATGTTTTAACTGCAATGAATTAATACAGTAACTTTTCTCACTCTGTCTCACCTTAAGGAGGTCTCTAAACACTTCACTCCTACTACCTGTAGTTTTAGCTCCACTAAACCTGGATCTGCTTCTACTTTACAGAGACACAAGTGTCTCAGTGCAGATGTCTCCCACCTTTGGGTCAGTGTGATTAATAATCATCAAAGTGGACATTTGACAAGGGAAAGTGTAGCCCGAAAATAAGGAAAGATAGGACAGAGGGAGTGAAGTCCTGTGCAATGGAAGGAAAGCATTGTCCCCCTAAGTGGCCACCATCTAGTAGTGAAGGGTACCACTTGTCCCCAGGTGCCTGCTTATGTATGGGGCTGGACTCAGATGCTGCTCTTTGTGTTTTCAGATGCAGATGGAAACCTGTGTCGAAGTAACCAACTGCTGCAAGTCATGCTGACTATGCACCGAATCATCATCTCCTCTGCGGAACTGCTCCAAAAAGTTATGACCCTATATCCTTGCATACTGTGACTGGAATCCCAAAATGGGACTTGTCCAAAGTATGCTTTATATTGACTGACTGGGAATAACCCTGAGTGGTAAATAGGTCCATGTATCTTTTTAGGGTTATGGGGTGTGTGTGTGTGTGTGTTCATATGTGCATCTTCTTTTGCGTGGGGCAATAATGCTCCCAGGAGTGCTCAAAGAAGTCGCCTGCAGTAAGTCTGCCTGGTAAAAGCTATTTCCTGCACAGCGGTCAGGATCCATAGTCATCCTATGCCAACTGACAAGGGCACGAGCAGGACTCTAGTGATGCTCCCCTGCCTGGCTTTCCTTCCTGCCTGGCTTTCCTTTCCAACTGTTCAGCCCTCCCCAGGCTCTGGAGAAAGCTTCCCATGGCTACAGCATCCTGAAAGATCTGCTGGGGCAATCTTGCAGGCAGAGGTGCTGATGATACTCAGAGCAAACCCTTCTGTGTCCTCGCCTTCTTGTGGGTGTGAATCTGGAGAGAGGGGAGGAGGTGCCTGCTTTCCCTTTCTCACTGCTGACTCTGAGAGCTGTGACCCTGGAGAGAAAAGGCCCATAGGGTAGGTGAGACCGTTTAGCGCCTGGGGCGCATGTCCGGGGACTGAGTCATGACTCGTGGCTGTTTTAATCTTTTACCACTCTGCTAGCTCCTCCCAGCTCATTTTATGGCCATCCGAAAAACCAGATACTAAATAGGAAGAAACAGAAGTGCATCGAGCCTGAGTCTCTTCCCTAACCACACTCATGAGTCTTAGCTCCCACCTCCAAAGTAGTGGTTCTGGTGGCACCCAGAGGTTGGAGCATGGGGAGAGGGGTGCACAATGCCAGGCACAGAGAACATGCAGATACCTTGCCTGAAGAGAATTTTAAAACCTTGCAGCAGCAACTCAGAGACCGCTGCTTTTTATTAACTCCATGTATCAGTGATTGCAAACAGTGTGGATGATCAGATGTTGCTCCCTGAAAATGTGTTGGCCTTGGGACTGAACT
>RJWT010006007.1:0-29912 GCA_004365215.1 Cuniculus paca | reverse complement strand
CCTGCAAGGCGAGGGAGAAGCTGCCTCCATTTTGTCGGCGCCGTGCCTGCGGACGCCGTCGCGATGGGGGGCGTGCTGGGGCTGTGCTCCCTGGCAAGCTGGGTAAGGCGGCCGTATTCGGCCTCGGGGGGCCGGTGTGCGGGGCGGGGGAGCGCGGCCCGGGCGAGCTGGGTGCGGCCCGGAGGCAGCGAGCCTCTCCGCTCTCAGGGCCTGCGCGGTCCCCGGCCTTTCCTGCCGCCTGTGCGCTTCGGCTCCGTCGGGGAGGACGCGGGCGGAGCGCTGCGGGGAGCCCGCCGCCGCCCGCCCGCGGGCCTTCTGGTGCTTTCCTTTGTGTCCGCCCGAGGCCCGACGGCGCTTCCGGCCCGTTCCCCGCGGCGCCCCCCCGCTTCCGTCCCCCCGACTGCGGCAGCGCGCCGGCCTCTTTGTTCCGCCCGCAGCGCGCGGGGGCGCTGGGCGTCCGGCTCTGCCCGCTCTGGGCCTGATGGCTGGGGGTCCCCGTGCGTCGCCGCCGCGCGCACCTGCGGCGGAGGAGTTTGGACGGAAGCCGGCGGGCGGCGTCCTGCGGGCGTCCTGCGGCGGGGCGTGCTCTGCAATTTCGTCAGCCGCGGGGCTGGCGGGGCGAAAGCGTTTTCCTTGTCGCGGCGGTGTTTCTCATTCTGGGTGCGCAGTCAGCCTCAGTTTGCGGTGTGGCCGCTTCCTCCAAAAAAGTGACCGTACAGTTAATATGAAAGGCATCTGGATTCAAATCTATTTTTCTCGAGCCTGTGATTTCAAAATTCTAGTTTCCGAACAGTCGCTTTTCTGACTTGCCGCATTTATTATAGATATTAATGAACATGATGATTATTCAACATTCTGCACCTCTTTTCAGAAACGTTTTGGTACGGCGTGAGCTGTCCATGTTAAATTTTAATCAAGTTGTGTGTGGGAGTTGTCGCCCCAGCAGGCTTTTCTCTTGGCTGTGCTGTTTCGTGGAGTTCAGCGTGAAAGCCCATTCTTAATCTCAGTAAGATACTAAGATATCCTAATTAAATCTGTTGGCTTTTGTATATAAAGGAGGCAAATGTAGTGCAATAAGAAGTGTTAGAAGTTAATGATTATCATCAGGATGTTTTCCTTGATTTTGGTGAGGTGTCATGTAACTATGTCAGAATTTTTCTGATTATTAAATGGGCATAGTGATAGTAGAGATTTAGAAGGAGGTCTGAGCTCTGACAGTACAGTACACCCTCAGGCATTAGCTCTGCTTTTTCAGCTGGCGTCTCCGAACCTTTCTAAACTCTTCCCATTCCGGAAAACTAGTTCCAGAGGTTCTTGAGCCACATGGTCAGGTAATGTCATAGCAACAACCTCACTTCTTGGTACCGAAATCGTCTTAGTTACTTTTCTGAGGCAAAATACTTGAAGGGAAGAAAGGTGTATTTGGCTCACAGTTGGTAGAAGGGTCAGGCCGCAGTCAGCTGACTCCTAGGCGGGGTTTCGAGGCAGACTAGCATCACAAAGGAGAGACAGTTTTGGCAGCCATAGGTAGCAAAGCAAGCAAGGAGGGGCCCTTAACCGTGTCTTTCTGCGCCTTTTATACTGTGTCTAGGCAGCCAGTGGAATGATTTGGTAATCACACACCCTTAATCCTGCATCACACGCTGTCAGCCACCTCTGAAAAAGCACCACCTATGACTGCATGAGGTTTTGGGGGGGGCATCAAGACACAAGCCATAACACCGTGGTTTCTAACTCATTTTTAAACTTTAATGTCATCTAGTAGATTTTTCAAAAAGGATTTATGAGTGCTGAAATCCTTGGGGTTTTGTATTTAAAAATGACTTAATTTGAGGCCAGGTGTCCCCTTCCCAACATACTTGTGCAGGTGACTGGGTTTTTTCCATCTTAAATATTGTAGTTGTTTACCTCTGATTTTAATAAGATGTATCTGAGTTTAAATGTTTTATTTTTTCCTTTCTCAAAAATAAGGCATTCTTTTTGTGCGTCTTTTTCTATGCATTTATTTCTTTTAACTGTGGAAGTCATTTTTTGGAAGATAATTTTAAGGGCATCTCATGTTATGTTTATTTTCCTTCCATGTTCATTTTTCTGTGTGGGGTGTTTTTGTTTGTTTGTTTGTTTGTTTTGTTTTGTTTTTTTGAGACACAGGGTCTTGGTTGTAGTTCAGGTTGGCATTGAACTCACTATGTAGCCCAGGCTGACCTCAAACTCTCGGCAGTCCTCCTGCCTCAGCCTCCCGAGTGCTGGGAGGATTACAAGCGTGTGCCACCACACCTGGGCCATTTTTGTTACTTTTTAGAGAAACTAATTTACATACAGAAACATTCTTTTGAGTATAGTTCGAGTTGTGACAAGTGCTTGTAAGACCTGTCCCCGTGAGAAATTCCACTGTCATCTGGGGCCCACTTTCTGCCCTTTGGGTATTATCCTTATATAGTGCATGTAGCGTTTTGAGTCTGGCATGTTTTACTTGACGTAATTCATTGGAGGTTCATTTACGTTGGTGTGTGCGTTAGTTTAGCTTCTATCGTTGAGCAGCATTCCATTATGTGGTTGTTCCACAGCTTATCCATCCACTTACTGCTTGAGGGGCATTTCTAGATTTTGGTGATTACAAGTAAAATAGCTGTAAGCATTCCCATCTAAGGAAATTTTATGTGACTCTTAAATTCTTACATCTAGGTTTGGCATTGGCAGATTACTGGATGTGTTAGTTTATGTTTGAATTAGAAGTTAACAGACTAATTTTTAAAATAGCTGTGCATTCCTACCAGCAAAATATTGAGTTCTAGTTGCTCTGTATTCTTGTCAGTAGTTGGTTTTACTGTTTTTTGTTTGTTACTGTTGTTTTTTAATTTTAGCCATTCTAATATGTATATAGTAGTATTTCATGATCTTAATTTCCCTAATAGCTAATTTTTACTTATTTTGCTGAGCAGTTTTTATTGTTTATTTTGCTGTTGATGTATCTTTTCTGGTAAAGTATCTGTATATATGTATGTTTGTATGTAATTTTCGAGACAGCCTTTCACTATGTAGTTAAGAATGGCCTTGAACTCACAGTGATCCTCCCGCCTCAGCCTCCAGAGCCCTAGGATTACAGGGGTGTGCCAGCGTGCCTGGCTAAAGTATCTGTTTAAAAGAAAGCTTTGCCTATTTTTTAATTAGTTCATTTTGTCTTACTGAGTTGTGAGAGTTTCTTTTTTTATTTTG
The DNA here is from genome assembly GCA_004365215.1 of Cuniculus paca. Lineage (NCBI taxonomy): Eukaryota > Metazoa > Chordata > Mammalia > Rodentia > Cuniculidae > Cuniculus > Cuniculus paca. The sequence goes on along the minus strand of RJWT010006007.1, from coordinate 26,696 downwards.
GATAGAAATGAGTTTGATAACTGATTTGCAAATATTTCCTTAAATCAAACCTTAAAAGCCTTATCTTTTCATTCATTCTGTTTTTTTGTTTGTTTTGCTGTTGTCTGGTTTGGTGTTTTTTTCTTTCATTTGGTTTGGTTTGGTTTTGGCAGCATCTCACTACATTCTAGGTTGGCCTAAAATTCACTGGGTAGTCCAGGGCGGCCTCGAACATTCGATTTTATCACTTCAGCCTCCCAGAGTCCTGGGATTACCAGCTTGTGCCGTCACGCTTGGCTAGGGTTACACTTTTTAGGATGCAGTGTTTATCAGTTTTTTCTCTTTTTTATAAATTGGTTTTGTTTTTATATTATAACCAGGGCTGTCCTTTTGCAGTCTGTTCTGCTTACTGTAGTTTTAATGTTAAAATCAGCTAGCACTGAACTCTGTAACTTCATACTTTTTTCAAAACAGTTTGAGCTATTCTTCTTTGCCTTTTCTCATAAATTTTTAAAACAGCTTATTTCTGTAAAACTGCCAGAATTATGATTTAAATGGGTTTGAAATTACAGATCAGTTTGGAAAGATTTGACATCTTAAAATACTGAGTCTTTCCATCTAATATTTTTTGCTATTTATTAGGTGTGAGATTTCTCTTAATATTTTGTAGCTTTGATCATTTGGAATTTCATACACATTTTCTTAGTTTTATTAATTTCATTTTCTAATTGTAACCGACATACAGCAATGTTTGATCTGTGTGTATGTGTGTAGTATCTTGGGTCCTGTGACCCTAAGCTTGTGTGTTAATTGTAGTAGTATTTTTGCTGTTCTGTTGAGGTTTACTGTGTAGTAATTGTAGTAAGTATGATTAGGGTAGTTTCATGTTTTCTACTCTGATGTCTTTTATTTTTCTTGCCTTGTCGTATTGTCTAGGACCTTGTGAAGTTGAACGCAAGCGATAAAAGCAGATACACTTGCAGCTAACATTTTAGGAAGAAAGCATTTATTCTTAAAGGTTTGGACTTGAACTACTGAGTATAAATGTCAGCCATGGCTCTTTTGTAAATGCCCTTTAAAATTGAGTTGACGATATTGTTCTCTTGTTTCCTGAGTTTTTATCACAAGTAGGTACTGGAATTTATTTGTTGAGTGATTTTTTTTTTCCTGCACATATTGAGGTAACTATAGTGGGTTTTCTTTAGTCTATGAATAAGTGAATTTCAATTGCTCATTTTCATAAGTTGAACCAGCCTTGTTTTTTCCTAGACTCAGCGTCACTTGTCACAAGGGTTTTTTTTTTTAATGCCTCTTATACAGTGTGCACTTACCAAGAAATATAAGGTATGTAATTAATGTTTCGAATAAACATTTTGCACATCAACTGTTTGCTTACTAAATCTAAAAATAACAAATTCCTGTGTGAACTACAATGGCAATACAAATAAAACTTTACCACAAAAATAATCTTTACTTCAGTTATACTACCTAAGGCAGTTCGCACAGGAACAGCTTGTTCCATACACAAGTTTTGTTTACACTGCTAGCCTAACCCTAACCCTAGGGTTTTGTTTTCCTGTCTGGTAGGATACACTTGACATCTTGCTGGTCTTCTGTTTTCTCAAGAGGTTCTTGTGATGTTTCACCTGGCCTTTCTACCAGTCTGCTCTGGAATTCTTTTGCAGAGTTCTTTAGGCAGATACAAGTATCTTGCTATGTTGTAATTGATCCTTTATATCAGTTCCAGTCCTAGTTCTCTAAGAAAACTTATCCATGGTTTTTCGCTTGTTATTTTCTCGGTAAACTATAAAAGTATGCCTGACATGTTTAGGGTCCAGTGAAGCACAGCCTTTGGCCAACACTTTCTGTTTCAAGTGACGTCACAGTTTTCTACATAACTTGTTAACGGCATCTACTCCGCCTTTCATTTTGTTATAAATTGTTAACGTTTTTGACTTTGTGTTGTAGATTCACTACTGATCTTTTTTTGTGATTTGGTTTTGAGATGGGGGTCTCATGTAGTCCAGACCAGCCTTGAACTCACTGTGTAGCACTAGCTGACCTATGACCTTCAACACACAGGGAAAACCTGCCCACATTACAGATGTGCACCACCACACCTGGCTTTACTATTTACCATATCATCATGGTGTAACACTGTCAGTATCAATATTATGGTTTTTTTTCTTCTTTTCCTTCAACATAGTGTAGTCCAGGCTAGCTTGGAACTCTTATGTAGCACAGGCTGACCTTGAACTCACAGGATGCTCCTGCTTCAGCCTCCTGAGTGCTGGGACTGTAGGTGTGCAGCACCACACCTGGTTTAACTGACAGTCTTATCATGGTGTAATGTTGACAGTATCAATACTACTTTGTTTTTCTTCACCTTTTAGGAGGCCAGTGTTTTTTGTCTTCCTGAAATCCAAGGATTGCTATCCATTTCTCTGTTGTGAACTTGGAACATTTTTTCAGGAATCGCCACTGTGTTCTTATGAATAATTCCTGTGCTAGTCATCTGGTGTATTTTTGTTTTTGTTTTTTTGCAGTGTAACATCAGTAGGTAGCTCACAAATCAATCGTTGAATATAACATTTGAGTTTTTTTTTGAAATAAGTGCAACAAGTATGTTTACAAAGTCATATGGTTTATTACTGCACAAATAAAGGCCTGCTTGAATTAGAGGGTAAATTTCCGAATCACAGGTGCAAAATGTCTTCATATCTACCAGGGCATGTATTTTTATGCTATACTTGCAAGGTGTATTTGACATATATTGCCAAAACCTTCATGGACCACAAGATGACGTAAGTTGTTTGTGAATTGTCATGTATTCAGATGGTGTATAAATTGCTCGTCAGTTCAAAGCTTTCAAAACATGAGTGAATAGCAGTGAAATTGTCAGATTTTTCCTTTTTTCTTTATTAGACAGTCTGTTTGTCATGGAGACTAGGCAATTTTGAAATTTCAGATCTCTTAAAAGTCATTCTAAAAATTCCAATGCCATATCCATCACTTTTTCATAAATCCCTTAGATTCTGATTAGTGCAATTAGAATGGTAAATCTTGCTATAAAGACTTTTAGGTTAGATACCAAGATGTCATGATACATGTATTTTGAGTATTACTACTGACATATAGGGAATATTTTATGTGTATCTCACATCTTGTAACATCATCCGTTACAGGCAGTCTGCAACATTGAATTGCAGTGTTGGCATTCTGTCCAGTAGGTTTCACCCATGGCAAAGAACCTAATAACATTTTTTGACATAGTTCTAGTTTTGGATCCTTCAGGCATGCATGACCATTTTGTAGTATTTTGACTAGTCAAATACTTATTTACAATATTGTTTTTGTTCGCATCTGAATTAAGCTCTTCATTCTGTCACATTTTGCTTTGATCCAAGTCATCACTGGCAGCTGAGTTACCTGATGATTCACTTTTATCCTTGCCCACAGTGGTCAAAGAGGATTTTCATGCAACATTGTACTGAATGGGGCTAATTTTGCCAGAAAAATCAAAAGATGTAATAAAAATTATAAATATAAAAAAATGTGTTTATGGCACACAACATGGGTAAAACTCACTCGTTTACACATCAACACGTGCACTCACCTTGCCGTCCACCATACTAAGTGGATGAACACAAAGACTGCATCCTTTATTCCCCCAGCGCAACTGCTGAGACACAACCAGCTATGGTTATGCTAAAGTACGTATTTTCATTAGAAAATGATCAGGGTGTTTTTTAATCCACCTTCGTGCCTCTTGGGTAATAATCAATTATAGTGTTACTTAGTGTCATTTTCATATTTTGCTGGACTTTGTTGAATTTGGATCTGTGAGCTTAGTAATTTTCCTTAAATTTGGGGGAGTTTGACTTCCTCAGAAAGACTTATTTTTGTCCTTCAGTTAAGCTGCTTGTTGTCTTCATAGTACTCTGGTACTTTGGTTATGTTTTTATTTTGTATCCTTTCTATTGCCGTGTCTTCGGATTCTGTTCTGCTATCTCGTTGGAGTTACAGGGCTTGAGGTCTTTTGCCTCTGTTCAAGTTGGAGGTGCTTCTTGCAGTTTGTCTTCCTGTCTGCTTGGCGTGCTCACTCGGGTTTCCCCTAAGCATGTGAAGTCAGTTAGGGTCACAAGACCTGTGAATGAACTCTGTCGCCTGTGTCGGTGCCAGGTTGACTTGGGCTCAGTAGTTCTTGCTGTGGGTTGTGTTTTCCTGCTCCTCATGCCTACCGATGTTTTGTTGGATGTCAGGTGCAAATTTCAATCTGGTGAGGGGTGGATCTCCTTACATGTATTTAAGAGATAGATATTCCAGGACCTTGCTCTTGAACATAAGTGAGTTACTTGATGAGAATCTGATATATTTTGATGTTCATTTTTAGGCTTTTTAAAAGTGAAACATGGAGATCTTTAGTCTTATGACTGCTTTCCTGCAGTGCTGTTTTGCTATTCAGTGCGCCATGCGTTACCAGAGTTTCCTACTGTGGGTGGTAGAATTTCGCAGGTACCAGCGACGAAGGCTCCCTTGAGTAACTTTTTTCCACATGTCTGGGCTGATAAATACTTAGCTAGCCTTTACTGTCTGGGTAGCTTTGTCCTCTCCAAGATTCTGCCCTACCTAGAAACTCAATCGCTTCGTTGGGCAAGTCCCAGCTCTGTGGCGTCAAGTGTGCTGCTCAGCGCTGCCCGCAGCCTCGTGCTCCCTAGCACGAAGAGAGGCCCCTGGCAGGGCTCGCTCTCCCCGCTCAGAAGTAACTGCATGCATTGCTTAGTTGGAAATTCCAGTTTTGTTTCTTTTTCTCAGTTGTTAAAGCTGAAGGTATGTCTGGTCACTGCCACTTCAAAGCAACTCTCACTGTCAGTAATTTTACTTTCAGGTGTCACTTTTGAAGTCTGTTTTGCTAATTTTTTGTTATTTTTGTGTAGCTTAAGTAAAGCCCTGGTAGGAGATTTCTTTTTTCTTTTTACTGAGTTTTCATTTTAAACGTCTTTTTTTTTTTTTTTTTTTTTTTTTTTTTTTTTTTTTTTTTTTTTTTTTTTTTTTTTGCAGCACCGGGGATTGAACTCATGACCTTGTGCTTGCTGAGCAGGCGCTTTTAGACTGCTGAGCTAGGTCCCCAGCCCTGTTTTTGAGACAGGGTCTCACTATGCCGTTCAGGCTGGCCTTGAGCTCACTTTGTAGCCCAGGCTGGTCTCGAACTCACAACGATCGGTCTGTCTCAGCCTCCCGAGTGCTGGGATTACAGGTGTGAGCCATCACGCCCAGCTGTCTTTTTTTGTTTTAAGGGAGCATTTTTTATTTTGTTGTTTGCAGAGTTGTTATGACATTTATTTCTGTCTAACTGAAGCTTAATGTAATGTAGTTCTGTTCTAGCTTTTTTTATTTATTTATTTATTTTTTGTCTTTTTGAGACAGGGTCTCACTATGCAGTTTGGGCTGGCCTTGAACTCATTTTGTAGCCCAGGCTGGTCTTGAACTCAGCAGTGATCTTCCTGATTCAGCCTACTGAGTACTGGGATTACAGGCGTGTGCCACCACGCCCCGCCTGTTGTAACGTTTTAGCTGTGATAGCGTGTCTGTCTTCTGCAGTACTCACTGAGATTTGAGGCTCTGCCCCAGTACTACAGTTCTGGGATTGAAACAGCCTCGTGTGGCTCCTCTATCTCTCTGGAGTATGGCAGTGTGGAAGAATTCACCTTTTAGGGAAGGAGATGTGTAGGCTTTGCCTTTCTGAAACGCTTAGTGTTAACTGCCTGTCCCAGTGTTCACCTCTCCTGGACAGGAGCATGCCCCCATCCTCTCCTGTAGAGTTAATTAGAGGCCACTAGCTCCAGATTTTCTCTTACTCTTTTTACCTGACTGCAGTTGTCATTTTCATTTTTCCACAACTAAAGTGGCAGAGGAAAAAAGATCACCAGGTAACTATTTTACCCTCTCCTGGGGTTGGGAATTCTCAGAATTATGTGTACTTTTACTGTTATGGTATCTAGGGCTAAGAGGCGGGAATGGAGATGAACTTAGCAGTTGTGCTATCATGAATTTTCCATTTCTTAGCTAAGTTTTGGTTGCTACTAGTTATTTCTCTCCCTGTGTTGTTTATGTAGCTTTATTCATTTTTGCTCACTATAGAGAACAAGTGCTTTTTTGATTCTGCTCAGTCTTTTCCCATAGGTACTAAGTATTCTGTAGTTTGTAGATAATGTATATGAAACACTCTATTGTGTTCTTAGTAATTTATGTCTTGTTTTGTACCTCTTCGAACAAGTAGAATGTAAGTTTTCACTGTGTCATCTGAAGGTACACTGATGTGAATCCCATTCTTTCCCAGATCCCATGTCTGTGTGGCAGTGCTCCCTGTCTGCTGTGCCGATGCTGTCCCAGCGGTAACAACTCCACGGTCACCAGGTTGATCTACGCACTCTTCTTGCTCGTTGGAGTGTGTGTTGCTTGTGTCATGTTGATTCCAGGAATGGAAGAACAGCTGAATAAGGTTAATCGTTTTTTCTTTATTAACTGGCACTTTAAAATATGCAGATGATTGGTTTTTTTTGAAGTAATACAGTGAGAATAAAGATATTATGTGATCCCAGGTTAGCTCTTAATCATTTAGGAAAGACAGACTACATGTTAGGTAGCTTGTTACATGCTGTGATGGTGGTACAGAAAACATGCTGTGGTGATACAAGGAAAGAAGTAATTTTAAACAGGTGACAGAATCTCAGTGTCTTGCATAAGAGGGACTTTTTTTCTCCCTGAAGAAGGGACATTGGGAAAATAAGTAAAACTTTCGTATGTAGATGTTGAAAATGAGGAAGCATAATGACTACAGGTTGTTGAATAGAGTGTCTGTGGTTTAGGAAGATTGATTCGGTAATTAACAAAAGTTAAACAATTATGAAGGCTGTTAGAAAACCTGAATTAGATTTTATAGGTAAAAATTGACTGTTTGGCTGGCATTTAAATATTGGTGGAATCATATAGTTACAACCAGATTCTGAACCTAGAAAATTGGAAGGAAAGTGTTGCTGTTAACCAAGGGAAAAAAAATATTTTTTTTGTTTGGTTTTAATTTTTTTCAGGGAGTTAGGTTGTAGAAGGAGATGGGGAAATATATAATAAATTCAGTTTCTGATACTGAGTTGAAGGTACTGCACTGCATACATGTGTATACATGTCCTAGTTCAGGCTGCTGTGACAAAAATACCAGAGCCTATGTAGATTAAACAGTAGAAATTTCTCATACTTCTGAGGGCTGGAAGTCTGAGGTCAAGGTACCAGCATGGCTGAGCTCCAGTGGTGGCCTTCCTGTTTTACAGATGGATGTCTTGTACTGTTACCTCCTAGAGAGAAGCAAACTGTCTCTTGTCACCTCTTATAAGGGCACTGTTGATGTGGGCACTATCCTTATGATCTAATTACCTGCTCAGAGGTCCCATCTCATAATACCATTCCATGATGGTTAGGATTTCAACACAGGAAGTTTTGGTACATATATACACCGGTAGTCTGTGACAGTATATATTTATCCAGCAGGGAGTAGAAAATATGACTGTGTAACTCGAGAAGTCAGAGCTAGAACCCGTCATAGGGATGGTAGCTTTCAATTGCTGGGAAAGATACCGGCCATACACAACTTAAAGGTTAAAGGAGAAAAGGCTTACTTTGGCTTGTAGTTTCAACTGGTTTCCAGGCAGACACATCATGGTGGAAGGATGTGGTGGAGGAAAGGTGCTCAACTCATGGCATGCAGGAAGTAGAGCAGGAGAGGAACCCAGGAGCAGGGGGACAGGGACCAGGTACAGTTCCCAAGATTGCACCTCTCTGATCCACCCAGACATACCCAGAAGGGTTCTTAATTGATTTTGTAGGTGTTTTTTTCTCAAGCCAGTCAAGTTGACGTTGAGATGAACTGTCACAGGGATATAGATGGAAATTGAAGCAATGGCATGGCTTGCTGAAGAAAGCTGTTCACAGAGAGCAGTGCTAGAACTTTGCCAAAAGCTTCTTAAGGGAGTTGGTAGTGAAAGAAGAACCTCTGCAGGGGCAGTGAGGAAGACCCGTAAGAAGAGTGTGCAGGCTTCAGAAAGAATTTCCAAGAGGACCTTGGCAGGTTGGTGAGAGTGCGGGTGAACCCTTCCCCCACTTGGAGGACCTCGGTGGGCCAGCCAGAGAGCAGGTGTACCCTGCCTTTATGCGGAGGACCTCTGTGGATTGGTGAGAGTACAGGCGAGCCCTCCTCCAACACAGAAGACCTTAGTGGGCCTGTAAGAGTGTAGGTGAGCCCCTCTCCCCTGGAGAACCTTGGTGGGACATTGAGAGCAAGGATGAATCCCCCCCCCCCAACTAGAGGACCTCTGCAGGCAAGGGAGAGCACAGGTGAGCCCTCTCTCGACCCAGAGGACCTTGGCGGGCCAGTGATAGTGCGGGTGAGTCCTTCCTGCCATCTGAAGGACCTCGATGGGCCAGTGAGGGCATGGTGAACCCTTCCTCCACCCAGAGGACCTCAGCAGCTGCAAAAGTGTGGGTGAGCCCTCCATCTGGAGGAACCCAGCAGGCTGGTGAGAGCACCAGTACCCCTCTTTCCACCTGAAGGACCTCGGTGGACCTGCAAGAGCACCAGTGAGCCTTCCCTCCGCCAGAAGACCTCAGGTGGGCCTGTGAAGAGCACTGGTGACCCTTCCCTCTATCTGGAGCACCCCAGGAAGCCTGTGCAACCCCTAGTGACACAGTAGGGCCTGGGCTGGGGTGCACACAATGCACAGGTGGTTCTGGCAGCCTGGAAAAGTCTGAAGTAGCAGTAACTATGAACCAAGGGTGGGTCACATCAATACTCCTAGACTAGTCTGCTCGAGAAGAATCCAGGATTCACCAACTGGCCCCGCAGGAGGCATTCAGGAGATTTGACCACTCCCCTACACTGTAGGACCTGGCAACTAGGTGAATGCCAGCCACATGGTAGGACCCTAAGATGCACATGATGGACAGGTGAGACTAGCAAGATTGAAAAGACTGAAATATAAACCAAGAGGTGGAAATGACAAGATGAAGAAGCAAAATGCAATCTCAGACATCTAACCAATCTAGAACAAGTACAAGGGACATCAACATAGAATAAATTGGAAGGCACACACTTGAAATTTCTGAAAGATGGCAAGTAAAGAAACAAATCCATGAGCCTGTGGAGGAAATCAGATCAGAAATAATCTGTCAGGTAAAAAAAGAAATGACATTAATGAAGGGAATTGCTCAGCATAGCTAGCGAAGACATAGCTAAAAAATACAGGAGTGTAGGAAATTGATGGAAACCTTGAACGAACAATTTAGAAAAGAAATACAATGCATGAAAGAGATTCAAAGAAATATCCAGGAAATTGAAAATGCCATTGAAACCTGGCAAAAAGGCTTGAAAGAAACTAAAGATAGACTTTCAGACCTTGAAGACAGAATCATGGCTGTCACGAAATGAAAGATCTCAAAAATGACAAGAGACTGTGAAATAACAATTTAACAGCTCCAAGATGATGCAAAGAAAAATAATATAAGGCTGATAGGTGTCAGTGAAAAGGTGGGAGTCAACACAAATGAATTAAACTGTTAGCAAAAGTAATAGAAAATTTGCCAAGCATGGGAACAGAATCTGACATACACAGAAGTGATGCATATAGAACTCTAAACAGCTATAACCAAAATAAATTTATACCCAGACATATAAAAATCAAGATTCCAGAAATTTAACACAAAGACAGTATTAAAAGCTGTCAGAGAAAAGAAACAGATCACCTATAAAGGAAAGTCCATTAGAATCATGGCCAACTTCTCAACACAAACCCTGAATTCAAGAAGAGCTTGGAGTTGAAGTATTTCAAACCCTGAAAGAAAACAACTTCCAGTCCAGATGGATGTACCATGCAAAACTACCTACAGACCCTGTGGAAACACAGAAGATCACAATACCTACTTCAAAAATCTTTACTCTCATAGGTTTGATAACAGAATAAATGGAAAGATTCCTAGAAACATACAAATTACCAAAGCTGGATCAAGAAGATGTAAAACTGCTGAATAACCCAATTTCAGTTAAGGATATTGAAAATGTAATTAGAACCTTAACAACAAAGAAAAGCCCAGGTCCCGATGGATTCACAACTGAGTTCTACAAGAAATTCAAGGAAGACTTAATGCCAACACTGCTCAAACTCTTCAATAAAATTGAAAGGGAAGCAAGTCCCCCAACTCATTCCTGGAAGCAAGTATTACCCTAATACCAAAACTAGAGAAAGACCCAACCAAAAAAGAGAACTGCAGGCCAATCTCCCTAATGAACATAGATGTAAAAGTCCTCAATAAAATACTGGCAAACAGAATGCAGCAAGTCATCAAGAAGATTATACAACACAACCAAGTGGGATTCATCCCAGGAATGCAGGGATGGTTCAACGTACGCAAATCAATAAATGTAATACACCATATCAGTAGAGCCAAAGATAAGAATCACATGATCATTTCAGTAGAGGCAGAAAAAGCTTTTGATAAATTCCAACACTCATTCATATAATGCTATGGAAAATCGAAATAGATGGGCTTTACCTCAATCTGAGAAAAGCCATCTATGACAAACCAACAGCCAGCATCATATTAAATGGTCAGCATCATATTAAATGGTCAGAAATTGAAAGCTTTTACTCTAAAATCGGGAACAAGACAAGGATGTCTGCTATCATCACTCCTATCCAATATAGTGCTGGAAACATTAGCCAGCGCAATTAGACAAGAGAAAGAAATAAAAGGAATAAGGATAGGAAAGGAAGAAATTAAATTATTATTTGCAGGTGACATGATACTCTACATAGAAAACCCCAAAAACTCCACCAAAAGACTACTAGAGTTAATAAGCAAATTCAGCATCATAGCTGGATACAAAGTTGGCCCTCAAAAATCAGTAGGCATTCGTGTACACAAACTCAGAGTAATTAGGGAAACAATACCTTTCACAGTGGTATCCAAAAAAATGAAATACTTAGGAATGAATCTAACAAAAGATGTAAAAGATCTGTAGATTGAAAACTAACAATACTCTGAAAAGGAGGTTGAAGGGGGATATCAGAAAAGGGAAAATAACCATTGCTCATGGATAGGAAGAACCAACATAGTGAAAATGCCCATCCTCCCAAAATTGCTATACAGATTTAATACACTCCAAATCGAAATACCCATTAGCATACCTCACAAAACTAGAGAAAACATTCCTAAAATTCATTTCAAGACAGAAGAGACCTAGAATATCAAAAAATCCTTGGCAACAAGGGCAAGGCAGGAAGCATCACAATCCCTGACTTAAAGCTACTGTGATAAAATCAGCATGATACTGGCAAAAAAAAGAAAAATCAGACCTGAGTATCAGTGGACTAGATTAGAAGATGCAGACACAACTACACAGACGCTCAACCACCTCATCTTTAACAGAGGGGGCAAACTTGTTCACTGGAAGAAAGACAGCCTCTTTAATAAATGGTGCTGGAAAAACTGGCTCTCTTCATGCCAAAAACTAAAACTAGACCCACGTCAATCACCATGCACTAAACTAAAGTCAGCATGAATCAAAGATCTAAATATTAAAACAGAAACACTAAATCCACTGGAGGAGAAAGTAGGCAGAAATAATTGAAGACAGAGTACATGAGCAAAAACCAAAACTTCATGGGAAGTACTTCAAAGAATCAAAAACTGAACTTTCATTAAAGTTTTTGCACATCAAATGAAATCAGCAGAGTGAAAAGACAACCCACAGAATGGGGAAAAAAATTTTAGCCTGCTGTCCCTCAGACAAAGGACTTACATCTAGAACATACAAAGAATTGAAATATTCAGGCCCCACCAAATTCAAAGACCCAGTTCAGAAATGGGCATCTGAGATGAATGCATACTTCTCAGATAAAGACATATAAATAGCAAATAAATATATGAAAAAATGTTCAACATTATTGGTCATTTGGGAAATGCAGATTAAAACAACACTTGAGATTCCGTCTCATTCCAGAAAGAATGGCCAAGATCAAAAAACCAACCAAGAACACATGTTGAGGGGCTGTGTGGGGAAAAGAATCCTTTTCCAATGTTGGTGGGAGTGTAGACTGATGTAACCACTCTGGAAATCAGTGTGGAGATTCCTCAAGAAATTAGGATTAGAGGTCCCATTTCATTCAGCTATTCTGCTTCTGGGTATCTCCCCAGAAGAATTAAAAACATACCACAGTGATATATGTGCACCCGTGTTTATAGCAGCATAATTTGTAATAGCTAAATCTTGGAAACAACCCAAATGCCCATCAACTGCGGAATGGATAAAAAAGATGTATCCTTATGCACTCGAGTGTTACTCACCTGTAAAGAAGGACAGAGTCAAGGCTTTCATGGGTAAATGGATGCAGCTTGAGACCGTACTCATGAGTGAAATAAATCAGACTCACATGTGTGGACATCGTGTTATCTCCCTAGTGGGAGAAGCTGAAAGAGTAAATAAGATCCCCAGTGTACGGTAGACATTGCGAAAGTGAAAGGGGAACAAACTGCTCAAAAAGAAAGAGAAACTGGGATGAGGGAAAGGAGAAGAGAAAGGAGGTAAAAGAATATGCACGTGCGCACACCTGTACACCCACCCACCCACCCACGTACACACACTTCCCTTCGCTTGAAACAGACTTGTTCCACTGTGCTTGCCACTTTCTGCAGCAGTTCTCTTTTGTGTCTTTGGTTGTCCTGTGGTGGCAGCTTTAGTGTCCTGAACTGTTTAAAAACTTACCTTTCATGGTCATTTTGGCTTCGGGGGTGAGCCTGAAGTCACACAGTGTCAGATTCAGTGATAAAAGTCGATTATGATATATTGTAATGTTTTTATTTGGTAAGAATTTTCATAAGTGTTTAAAATCGACTCAGGACTTTGGGACAGCCGTGATAGGACGGTCCATCTGAAGTCGCTCAAGAAAGAGGACTTCAGAGCTGCTTCAGAATTTGGCTGGAGCTGTGAGATAGGTGTGTGTGGAATGAGGAGTAGTATTTTGAGAGGAATTGGTGGCAGTTTGTCTTTTGCTGTAATACGTCAAAATTTTTTGAGTATTCATAAAAATGAATTTCCAGGCTGCCAGGACTGTGTGTGTGTGTGTGTGTGTGTGTGTGTGTATGAAGGAAGGTGAAGGCTAAGTCGTCTTTGCACTGACATCTTGTACACAGCTTGTACTGAAAGAGCAGGTGTTTTTCAGTGTGTTGGTCTGGAAGGAGTGGGAAGAAAATACTCATTCTCACACACAGGCATAAATATCTGTGGCCCCAACCAGTACTCCCACTTGTTTCACTTCAAAATTCCTTTTTACACTTTGGTTACAATGTGGCTTTATATTTTCATTTTTGTAGGGATGAGGATCAGACCCATGCCCCGGTGCACATTAGGCAAACTCTCAGCCCCAGCCCCAGCCCCTTGGAGTTGACTTCTAAAGTGGTCATTTGTGTTTTTTGAGATTTTAAACTAAAATATAAAACTACTGGTTCACTTACTGTTAAGTCAGATCCTTTCAGGATCAGAATGAGCAAAACGTGAAGTGGCATTGCCTTTGAAAAGCAAAATGCTGATCTCTTTAGTTCCTAGAAACACCAATTACTTTGTGGTTCTTTAAGCTCATATTGACTTTCTCCCTCACATATAAAATTCAGTGTGTCACTGAATGTAATCATGTATGCAGTGTGTCATATGCAATTCAGCGCATCATTTAGAATAAATCTACAACTCAGAAGCTTGCAGTTTAGAATTGACATTTGCTCACATGAGACTTAACTGTTTTCTTTTGTCTGATTAAAATGTAGTGTATTTTGATCATACATTCACTATAAACTATAAGGCAAACTAGTTTTTCAGGCTCTTAGTATTTGATTACATAATTTGCCTTTTTACTTAGTGAAAATAGAGATCACAAGCTTGCTTTGTTTTTCCAGATTCCTGGATTTTGTGAGAATGAGAAAGGAGTTGTTCCCTGCAGTATTCTGGTGGGCTACAAAGCTGTGTATCGCTTGTGCTTTGGCTTGGCCATGTTCTACCTCCTCCTCTCTCTGCTCATGATCAAAGTTAAGAGCAGCAGCGACCCCAGAGCTGCTGTGCACAATGGGTAAGTTCAGATCAGCTTCAGAGTCTTGCTGGCCTCTTCTAAGCTGTTCCGAGTCTAGCATAGAAACTTTAAAGCAAAATAAACAGAATTTGCAGAATTTTGTTAATGAGTAAGGTAAGAAAATCCTGCTTCAACTAGAGAACATCAAACTTCAGACAGTGATAGTTTTGGTTCATTGATTGGATGACCTCTGATTCATGTTTTATTCTTTCATCTTAAAAATAGATCTGTACATCTGTGACTTACTGGACAAGTGGAGCCCTTCCTGTCTCTTTAGTTTTGTTGGACTAGCCCCATCCATGGAACTTTGAGTTTCCTAGACATAAAATGTAGCAGAGGTGGGAAACTTACTTCAGAACAGTGTATTGGTTTTCTAAGTAATCGTTCTAGACAACTAAGAAGGAAATACAAGTGTGCAGTTGTCAGTCTCCTTTAATATAAAGCACCAAATCCGGTACTTGGAACGTTTGGGATTTTATATTTTTCCCCCACAAAGTAAATTTTTAAGAAATATCTGCTGTTGCTTATCTGGTAGCATATGCTGTTGTCTTGGTTACTTTTCTTCCTTGATGAGACAGACACCTGACACCCAAAATTAGGGAAGAAAAGGTTTATTTAGCTTACAGTTCTGGAGATTTCAGTCCATAATCAGCTGGCTCCAAAGCAGAGTGGCATGGCACAGGGGCAACACTTCAAGGCAGCAGCCAGAGTAAAAGGGAACAAGCCTCTTCTCTACCCATACATTGTACATAGGCCACCCCACCCCCCTTCAGGGTAGGTGTAACACTCACAAAACATCCTTGCCCTCCTTTGCACAGGATGAGGATATTTACAAAGAAAGAACCGGGGCTCCCTGCTGAGTCTCTGGGTTAAACTTCTAAACTGTGCAAGTTGACACAATGTATTAACCATAACAGCTGTTAAACACAGGAAGGAAAACAAATGCAATGTTAATATTAGTATTAATGAAGAATTGTGATGTAACGGATTTGTTTTCATTCTTTTAGTCTTTTCTTTTAAATTCTATTTCGAATGGAGGCATTTATCATGTATTAGTAAAACTATTATGCAGTGCACTTTACAATTTCACTTACTAGATAAAATAAACCTGTAAAATGGAGCCGGTATTCTCATATGCTTTAATAACAAATACAGCTTTCTCAAAACTATCTTAAAAGTAGTTTATTTGATAGTCTTCTGATTTTGAGGGGATCCTAAGAAAGAACAGTTACATAACATGTAACCATTCTTCAAGATGCTCTTAAAAATTTTCATATATAGCCAGGCCTGGTAGCGCATGCCTATAATCCCAGCACTCTGGGTGCTGAGACAGGAGGATTGTTGTGAGTTCGAGACCAGCCTGAACAGCATAGTGAGACCCTGTCTCAAAAAGACAAGGGCTGGGGAGCTAGCTCAGTGGCCTAAGCACCTGCCTGGCAAGCGTGAGGTGATGAGTTCAATCCCCGGTGCTGCCAAAAAAAAAAATTCATATATAAAATTATTTGGTGAATGAATGTTTATTAATGGAAATTGCATTTGTTTTAGATTTTGGTTCTTTAAATTTGCTGCAGCAATTGCAATTATTATCGGGGCATTCTTCATTCCAGAAGGAACATTTACAACAGGTAAGAAAAATATTTTTTAGTTGTGTGGTATTGATGTTGTGTAAAGGAAACTGAATGATTGTTACTTGGAGTTGTGACTCTGTTTATTTTTGTTTTGTTTTGCATCTCTTATTGTCCCCGGTTACAAATCAAGGCATTTACATAAAATGTTGCTTTCTCTCTTGTTTATTGAAAATGTGTGTGAAAAGTGAGTACTAAAATAACAGGTCCTCTCTCCTGTGTGCCTCTCCAGTGTGGTTCTATGTGGGCATGGCGGGGGCCTTCTGCTTCATCCTCATACAGCTGGTCCTGCTTATTGACTTTGCCCACTCGTGGAATGAGTCATGGGTGGAAAAGATGGAGGAAGGGAACTCGCGATGCTGGTACGCAGGTAAGCCGGGATCATGCCGAGCCCTTCAGTGCCGTGCACTCTGGTGACACAGGGAGGAGGGCACTCCTTTGGGGTCTCCTTCAAGAGGCTTTCAGTTTGTTGATGTATCACATCTGTCTTACGTATCCGCAGCTTGTTAAAGCTCTTTTGACAGATTAACTGGGAATAGTCCCAAAAGCCAGAGGAGTGTCTAAAAGAACTTGGGTAGCTAACTTAAATATTTTAAAGCCTGTTTCTGGAACCTTGTGCATTTTATAGCACAATTTCTTAGGGAGACTAGGGAAAAAGACTGCTAGAAATAAGTACACAGTGGTACAATAAATGCAAACAGAAGGCACAGTATAAGGATTTGAAGACATTTGATACCATTGTGAAGAATTCCTTTGTGTGTATCAATAACACCTAAGGGAAATTCCTGTGGTGGTATAATTAATGTTTACTTATTTATCCTAGTGAGTGTGTGCCCTGTGTTATACTTGGAAGCATGGATCAAAATTCAGATGCTGACTGGGGCCAAATTGGTGACCGAAGTGAGGGGAGCGATGGGAGTTATTAGCTATCTCAACACTTGTGAAGATAGAAGGGGCTCTGAAAAGGAGAGTGTGATTGTTACTTTTTTTTTCTTCTTCTAAAGTAACTATAAATTTGGATTTTTATGTAGAATAACCTGGCTAACAGTAACAAAATAATTGAAACAGTAGATGTCAAATCGATTGAATCTTCAGCCTGACGTTTTTCTCAGAACTAGTTTGCGATGACTGGTTTCAGCGGTTAAAGTAAAAACAGTTTGGTGCTCAAAGAAATAATCTTTAGTCCTTTGGAAACTGTACTTATACATAGCCTCCTTCATAAGAAAAAGCCTAATATGAAGGTTTCTTTTATTCTCTGCTGTATCTGCATGCCCGGAATACAGTAGGCACCAGTAAATAGTTGGAGGATCCCATCAGTGAGGCATGTCCACAGAAATCCTTCCATACCACACACACATTAGCACAAAGACTGCATGTTATGTGTGCTGAAGTTTACGTAGGAGATGCTTATAGGTTTTCTTAGTAAATAATGAAGTGACCCTTTCATAATGCATAGTTTTGTAAAATTTCATTTGATGAGGAAAAACATTGGTTTGTGGGCTTGTTTCTCAACACCCTACCTTGTTTACAACTGAATGATTGTGGTTCTTTAAAAACCTCAAGTAATATTCCTGTTCTGTTTATTTTTAAAGTAATGCCTAATGTATATGAACGTGATTTGTCAACTGTAAGATGAATATTCCTGCTGGTAAAAATCATGTAGCACGTTCCTAACTTTTTGCCCTGAAAACGTATAACACTTCAGTGGAAAAATGCAGAATTAACTTCCCCTGCTTTTGTAGCCTGCACAGTGCTGTTGCTTAAATTAAAAGTTTGGATACAGTGACAGATTGTTTTTTAAAACAAGTCACGTGCCTAATTTCTTATATTTGTAATAAAATCTAGTTACGTTTTTTTCACAGCCTTGTTGTCAGCCACAGCTCTGAATTACCTGCTGTCTTTAGTTGCCATCATCTTATTCTTTGTCTACTACACGCACCCAGCCAGTTGCTCAGAAAATAAGGCCTTCGTCACTGTCAACATGCTGCTGTGTGTTGGGGCCTCCGTGATGTCTATACTACCCAGGATCCAGGTGCGCCCTGCATAGCTTGCTCACTTCACCCATCTTCAACAGTGTCAGGCTATTAATTCGTGTTTCGCTTGTAGGAGTCACAGCCAAGGTCTGGTTTGCTGCAGTCTTCAGTAATCACAGTCTACACAATGTATCTGACGTGGTCTGCCATGACCAATGAGCCAGGTGCGTGCTACGCCCTCAGGGCTTGCTTTTACTCAGAGATGGTCATTTTGGGGATGAAGCTACCTAAAAGTCTGTTTTATTGAAGAACAGTGTGTGGAAATACTGTTTTCCACTTGGTTTCTTCATTCCTTAACAAAATTACAAGAAGTTTATTTAAAATTACCTGAAAATTATAAGAAATATACCTAACTATACCTTTCAGTGTCTAAGTTTTATACATAGGAAGAAATAAAATCTCTTCAAATGATTTTGATTCTATTACAGTGTAATATTTCACATTAAGTTACCTTTTCTTTTTGTCTGACTACCTTGCAATAGAGTATAATTGGGTTTTGAATCGTGTTATAGGTCAGTTACATTGCATTCCATGGGAATAGAAACCAGTGCAGTGCATGTTATTTGAGGAAAGAGAAATTCATAAAAGGAAAAAATACAGTGTTCTTTTAATTAGTCATTTGCTTTAGAAATTAGCCTTTTTAAGTTTTTCTTAGGTGGAGATTGATGGATCGTGGGGAGAATATACAGGATATTTCTGTCGATAGTTGTCTCGCCTTCGTGGTCATTTCCACAAAGCACTTCCTGTTGGTTTTATGTGTAAACTTTGGGTTTGTTTCCTGCATTTTGACAGACTGACAAACTTTATGAGGTTGGTGTTGTAATCTCACAATATGTGGTAGAAAGTCAGTGCATTATAGCTTACATCTTAATTTTATTTTTGGCTCTTAGAATTTTAGTAATTTAGAGGCCATCGGAATTCTACCCATTTCCTGGTAAAGATTTTATGTGTCTGTTCTTGCAGAAGGTTGAAAATTAAATGATTTAAATTTTCTGAACACTTTCATATTTGCAGTATAAAATTTAAAATTGTTTTGTTGTTGTACTTGAGCCTTTTCCTGAAAAACTTGAATTTCCAGGGATGTGAGTTAAAGAGAACTCTGTGCTTTAAAAAATGAAATTTTTTGTTACCTTGACATTGTAATTTGACTTTTCAATGTATTTTACAGAAACGAATTGTAACCCAAGTCTTCTGAGCATCATTGGCTTCAACACCACGAGCTCCAGCCCAAAGGAAGGGCAGACCGTCCAGTGGTGGCATGCCCAGGGGGTCATAGGCCTCATCCTCTTCCTGCTGTGCGTCTTTTATTCAAGGTAATGTAAACTGTGCACCAAAAATGCTAAATGGGAAGCCCATCGACTGCCTCAGGAATGCTTTTTCTTCAATATATTTCTGCGTTCCTGCTTTCTCATGCAGCATCCGCACCTCGAACAACAGTCAAGTTAATAAGCTGACTCTCACAAGCGATGAGTCAACGCTGATAGAGGACGGTGGAGCCAGGAGTGACGGGTCCCTGGAGGACGGCGACAGTGCTCACCGGGCTGTGGATAACGAGAGGGACGGCGTCACATACAGCTACTCCTTCTTCCACTTCATGCTCTTCCTGGCTTCACTGTACATCATGATGACCCTGACCAACTGGTACAGGTACGCACACTGCATGGCAGCTCTGGACGGGAGGATTCTGGTGGGGTTTTGTGATTCTCTTCTGTCGTAAGACCTGCTGTGCTGCGAAGTGCTTTCCAGGCTGATGGATGGTACTATTTCTAGCATATATAAGTGAGTGTTGAGACTAAGGGGAGAAATGTAGACTTCTTGCATTACCAGGAACAGTTCCGAACCTTGAAGAGATTAATGGAACACTGTAAAACCAAGATTTCTTTATGGAAGTGCATGTTGATAATTGATCTAATAGAAGATGTCATTTTAATTTTTATTTATTTTTTTGGGGGGTACCAAGGATCGAACTCATGACCGCGCACTTGCCAGGCAGGTGCTTGTGCCGCTGAGCTAAATCCCCAACCCTGAAATTGTCATTTTTTTCTGGGAAGATGAAAGAACCAATTTATAGTTTTCTTTTTAAAACTGATTCTATCTGAATTATTACAGAACAATTCTGTTTAAGATTCAAATTGAAGTGTATGGTTTAGGTAGTATGATTTTTCTTTTTTTTTTTTTTGCGGCACTGGGGATTGAACTCACGACCTTGTGCTTGCCGGACAGGCACTTAGGCCGCTGAGCTAGATCCCCAGCCCTGGTAGTGTGATTTTTAAATAATTCTAAGTGCATGAGGCCCTTGAATGGTATGTGAAATTACTTTCACTACTTGCAAAAGAGAAAAATTATCTTTGCTGTATTTTCTTGAGCGCAACCTTGATGATTATTATTGAAAAGAGTACAGTTTTTTAAATTCTTACACTACATCATATTATGCTAGAAGAACCCAGAAGGTAATTCAAAGCATTAGCTATCAGTAATAGTAAAAGTTAAGAGTTTTTTTGTTTTGGTCTTTTTGAGACAGGGTCTCGCTATGCAGTTCAGGCTAGCCTTGAACTCACTTTGCAGCCCACGGTGGTCTTGAACTTGTAACAGTCCTCCCGCCTCAGCATCCCAAGTGCTGGGATTACATACATGCGCCACCATGCCCAGCATAAAGTTAAAGCTTTAGATCAAAAACATTTAACACAAAAATCTGCTACATTTCTTCGGCACTCTGTTAATTCTGAGAAGGCAAAGGAAACGGGAATGGTAGATTGGGTTGCAGAGTTCACAGTGAACCTCATTCATCCAGAGGTCAGGTTCCATTTGCAAAATGCCAAAGTACTACATGAAAGAATCACTTAGAGTCCTGCGCTCTTTGCTTCGGTGCAGGACGTGGCTGGTGTTCATACTTGGCCCCAGCTGCTGGATCTGTGTGTAGTGCAGGGCAGCAGGTCCCCGGCTGTGCCGGGTGCCCATTCTGATGACTCTGAGCGGTGAGCACGCCATACACTCAGCTCATAACCCGTCCCCCCGCCGCCCTCCCCCGTGTTCTTCCTGACTCAGGTACGAGCCTTCACGGGAAATGAAGAGCCAGTGGACAGCTGTGTGGGTGAAGATCTCCTCCAGCTGGATTGGCATCGTGCTGTACGTTTGGACACTGGTGGCGCCTCTCGTTCTCACGAATCGTGACTTCGACTGACGGAGCTTCGTGGCCTGGAGTTTCTACTTCAGTCATCACTCATTGGAAATCAGCAGTATTCCCAACTTTTGTAAAGTTGTATATGTGTGTGCTTCCTGTGTAATTTCTCCAGTGTTGTTCTGGCATGAATTAGGTTTTACTGCTTGCCATTTATTCACGTCTTCTTGCCAAGCGCATCACCCATGTGCGTGAGAGTCACAGATGGAGAGTTGCATGGCGAGTCTGGTGGGAGTCAGAAGTGGACAGCGGTGTGCTTAGCCTCTGCTCCATACTGCAGAGCGTGAAGGACACATGAATCAGAAGGGAATTAACAGCAAAAACAGAACTGCCTGACGGTTGACTTTCAATTTGTTGGACTACAGACTGTCTTAGCCTAAAAATAAATGTGCGGCTGCCTTTTGAAATATTTGATGTATTGCCTTATGGAAGCCTGTACGGAACGTATAACATGGGTTTACTGAAACGATAAAAGAGGTCACCTAGATGTGGTGTCTGGGAGCTGCAGGTTACTCATGTTTGTCGTGACTCCCTTAATATGAAGGTAAGGTGCTTACGAAGGAGGGTGCTTGCTCAGTGCACGGAGCCTGCAGAGAAGCCCAGCTTGCTGGTAGTGGGTATTTATAGACTGACTGTGATGGATTGTGGTCTTCCTCGGGTAGCTCTCTGACTTTCTCCAACCAAATGGAGTTCTGTTTTGTGCTCACTATAAACCCATGCAACAAGTGTAGGTGTCATGGAGACAGTAGGAACACTGAAGGATTTAGACTGTTTTTAAAAGAATAATTGTAGGTTAAAATAGAAGTTAAAACTTGGGAAGTTACTTGAGAAAGTCGAAAAATGGTAAAATTTTGTCAAGGCAGGAAAAAGCTATAAAACACTAGGCTTCAGTAGGTCCTTAAATTTAGTGCAGTTCTTTCATTTAAAAATGAAGAAACTAAAGCACAGACTTAAGTGGCTAATTAGTGGCAGAGTTAGGAAATTCTAAGTCTACCAACACTAGCATTACTCTCTTGACATTAAGAAATAATTTCTGTTCAGTACAACATGCATAATTGATTTTCCGCCTCATTAGTAGTAGATTCTTCATGGGACATGTCTTGCTGCTGTTCAGACTGCCTTCTACCTGTACCAGGACTGGGAGAATGCTGGACTGGTGTAGAGTAAATGTTTACAGAGCACTACACAGTCAGCAATGTTTAAATGCTTTTGTATTTACTACCATGTAATTGAAATAGATAGGTTCTGTTACTCTTTCGACCTAGAAATCAAGCAGTATGAGTTAATTTAGATAGATACTTAGTTGTTTATATGTGTAATTAGTGCCTGACTAAGCCTTTACAAATTTACATTTGCTTCTTTAAAAATATTTATTACTATAAGTGGAATATAACAATTCACTTTATTCCTCGACCTTACTGTGTATTGCTTTCCACAGTTTTGAATAGCTGTGTTCGATCTCTAAATAAATGAATTCAGACAAAATGTACAGTGTGTTAGTTCTTCGCCAGCTCAGATTTGCTTGGCTGTAATACTCACACCTTCCTTGTCCTTTGTGAACGGGAGGGAACCTGGCTTTGGAGAGGAGCTGGGTGTCTGCGCTGACGATTGAGCCTCAGAGCGCCTTGGTGTCTGGACCCGAGTCCAAGACTTGGAGCTTGGTGCGCTCACCCTGGGAGCGTCAGTGGGTGGGCAGCCTGGGGGGTGTAGGGAAAGGCGTTGCCTCCCGATGCTTCCTGCACTGCCCAGGTCAGGTGTGCACCCTGAAGAGCAAGCCTTTCACACGTGTGTCTGTAGGGGAAGTGACCAACCGACCCACCTGACACGGAAGACTCAGGTTCGAGCCCAGCCTGGTCTAGTGTAGCAGTGTGGTGAGACCTGGGCTTGAGATAAAAGAGCGATGTAGCTCTGTACAAAGGCCCTGGTTTCAGTCTCCAGTTCCGAAAATCAAACTGCTGGTTAGCAAGCTTCAGTCCATGTTTTCAGTAATTCTTTCGTAGTGGTCCTGAGTTTCCCCAGACTTTAAAAGCAGGAAAATGTCTGTAAAACTCAGGTCATTCAGTCCAGATAAATAAAATTCTATGTTCACAAAAAACCTGCACCTGAATGTTCGTAACAGCTTTATTTGTAGTAGCCCAAATGAGAAATAACCCATGTGGCCTTGGATGGGTGAATGGTTGACTCTACTGTGGTGTTGACACACCATCGGACACTACTTACAGCCAGTCCCAAAGGATCACAGTTGTGCAATTCCTTTCATACAGTATTCTTGTAAAAAGAGGAAAAGAGAACACATTATCTGGAATCCTCAAGGGTTGGCATGTTTTCCCTCCCTCTTCCCCACCCTAAGACATTTTGAGCAGTTGAAGGTTTACAGCCAGATTGAAATACTTCCCGTATTTATCTTTTCTCCTTTTAACATCCCTTATGTCAGTTTATGAGCCTACTTTGAAATATCACAAGTTTCCATTCCAAGTCACTGTTGGTGTTGTACACACTGTGGACTTAAACAAATGTATGACATTTATCCACCGTAACCAACATAAAGAATACTTTCACTACCCCGAGAGTCCTACGCTGCCTCTTCGCCCTTCCCTCCTGCCAGGCCTGCAACTACCGATCTTTTACTTTCTCCTTCTACCTGTTCCAGAATGGCCTGTAACGGGTTACACACAAGCAGCCTTTTCAGACTGGCTTATTTCATTGGTAATACACATCTGATCTCCTGTGTTCATAGCTCATTTCATTTTAGAGATGAGCACTGCATTGTCTGGATGGACCATCTGCCCACTCACCAGGACACCACGGCTGTCACGTCCACAGTAGCGAGGAAGCTGCTGGAGATGCGCATATGCAGTCTGCAGCTCTGGACGGTGCGGTCAGGTATATTTACAAGAAACCACCAGTCTTTCAAAAAGGCTGCACTATTTCCCTTGACCACCATCAGTGAATGGGAAGCTATTTCACTACAACCTCGCCACACAGTTCTCAATGTTGGGGATTTGAACCGTTCTATTAGAAGCACGTTTGAATCTCATTGTTTTAACTTGCATTTTCCTGGTGACATGATATTTTCTTATGTTTGCCATATGTTCATGTTTGATGACGTGTCTGAAGTCCTTTTGCCCATTTGAAATTGGATCGATTTTGAATTTTGGAATTTTTCGGTATATTCTGGATAACGTGCTTTGACAGGTGATCCGTTTTGCAGGTACTTCCTTCTGATGGTTGCCTTTCCTCATTCTCTAGACTGTCCAGCTTACCCGCTCTTTCATAGGTGGTAATTTGGTGTTGTATTTTACAAAGTAATTACCAAATTCAGGGTCATGCAGATTTTCTTGTTATGCCGCAGGAGTTTTACAATTTGCCTATTATTTAGGTCTGTGACCATTTTGAGTTAATTTTCCCAAGTGTGTAGTCTGTGGTAGATTCATGTTTTTCATGCCAATTCCCTGTTGGCCCAGCACCATTTGCTGAAAGACCATCTTTGCCCTATTGTATTGTCTTTGTTGTCAGCGACTGAGTTGATGTGGGTCAATTTCTGGAATTTCTGTTGCATTGTCTATTCTTTTCCTAGCTAACAGTCTTTGATTGTAGGTTTCTAGTGAATAACAGATGGGTGGTATCAGTCCTCAGGAATGTTGGCTTGCTTTTTCAGAATTGTTCACTGTTCTTAACTTCCCTCTTCTTATGAACTTCAGGGTCAGTTTTTCAGTGTCCACAAAGTACTGGAATTTTGATTGGGATCATATTCAGTGTACAGACAAGCTAGGAAGAAATCACATTTGCCACCGTTAAGCCTTCTGTTTACCTGGGGCATGGACTCTCCATTCCTTAAGCTCTTAATTTGATTCATCCGTTTCGTACTTTCCTTCATGCACATCTTATGCATGTTTTATTTTGGAGGTGCTAATATTAACAATACTGGCTTAAATTTCAAATCCCACTTGTTCACTGCTGTTAGGGAAGACATTTGCTTCTGCATATTAACCACGTATTCCATAAGCTTCTCTTAATTTCTTGAGAGTTCCAGAAGTATTTTACCTGTTCTTTTGTATTATCTACAGAGGTGGCCGTCTCATCTGCTGAGACTTTATTCCTTCCAGTCAGTACACCATTTCTTTCTTTTTCTTATGTTACTGCATTAGCTGTGACTTCCGTTGTGATGTTGGAAAGGAACAGTGCAAGGGGATGTCCTTCAGCTTTATGTTAATCTTGGTGGAAAAGCTTCTAACTGCTCATGAGTATTTGGCTGTAGGCTGTTGTTTTTTTTGTAGCTAAGTGTTAAGCTGAGAAAGTTCCCCTCCATTACCAGGTTTTTTTGTTTTATTTTACTCATGAATGGATTTTGGATTTTGCAAAAACCCTTTCCTTCGTGTATTGTTATGATCACGGTTGTTCTTCTCTAGCCTCCTGATGTGATAATGATTTTCAAATACTGAACTAGCCTTACATACCCGGAACAAACCTGTCCTGTGTATAGTCTTCGTGTATTGTTGGATTCCATTTACTATATGATAATTTTCTACATCTGTGCTGAGATGGTGTTCTGTAGTTGTCATGTGGTATTTTTGTGTGGTTCTGGTATTAGGTGATACTGACCTCATTGAATTAGAAACATTAGTAAGGGACTAGAGAATTGGCATAGAATTCTTCCTTAAATGTTTGCTGGACGCCATATGTGAAATCACATGGGAACCGGTGTTTTCTGTTTAATTATTGGTTCAGTTGTTAAAATACGAAACAGGCCTGTTCAGTTGACAAAGAACTTGGTTCCTTTCACTGGGGTGACCTCGTTTGTGGGCATCTACTTGTTCATGATTAGCCGTTACTATTCCTGTAAATGGCCATGGGATCTAAAGCCAAGTCTCCTTGGTCATCTCTGGCATTAGTAATTGTCCTTTTCTCTTAGTTGTCAAGAGGGTTCTCAACTTTGTTTTCAAAGATCAGTTTTTAGTTTCATTGATTTCCACTGTTTCTTTTGCTTGTTTTTGATTTACGTTCCTTTTCCTAGCCTGGAAGCTTGGACCTTTCAGATATGCGTTCAGGGCTATGAAACTTCTCTGTGTGCATTACTTTCACTATACCCCCACTAATTTTGATGAATTTACTTCATTTACGTAAAAATATTTTACCGTTTTGGTGGTATTTTCAGGTTTTGAGAAATGTTTCTTAGTAATGTCTGAGATTTTCCAGTTTTTACTGATTTGTAGCTTAATTTTGAAAGCAGATTTTATCCCTTTAAATCTCTTAAGACATATTTCATGTCCCAGAATGTCCAGTGTCTACTGTGAATGTTCTGTGTGACTTGAACATGTATCCTATCATCAGATGAAGTTGTCTTTGGGTACATGTTAGATCTGGTTAATCCACATCCTTAAATGATTTTGTCTGCTGGATTTCTGTAAAGGGCTGATGTCCAACTAGAATCCTGGATCCATCTATTTCTCCCTGCGGTTCTGGTAGTGTCTGCCTCATGTATTCATACTCTTTTCTCACATACACACACATTAGGATGGTGTTTTGGTCACTTTTCTTCGTTGCTGAGACAAACACCTGACACCAAAATGAAGCAAGGAAAGGTTTATTTAGCTTACAGTTCTGGGGGTTTCAGTCCATACTCAGCTGGTTCCAAGGCAAGGTGGCATGGCTGAGGGGCAGCTGTTCATGGCTACTGCAAGCGGCAAGAGCGAACTGTGCCAAAGAGGAAAGCACG
>RJWT010006006.1:18726-29996 GCA_004365215.1 Cuniculus paca | reverse complement strand
GTAAGTCATGAACCAATAAGACTATTTATGGACACTGAAGTTTGAATTTCATATAATTTTAATGCTCCATGGAATATTCTTGGTTTGAATTTTTTCAATCATTCAAAAATATGAGAACTATTCTTAGATTATGAACCATACAGGAACAGGTAGCAAATAAACTTGGCACATAGACTGTAGTAACTAACTCTTTTTGTTAATGAACTTTGGATCAAATTTAAAAAAAGGGTTAAGTTTTTGGTAATAATGTTTCACTCAAGATTTGTTGCTAAATAGGTAGTCATCCACTACTACTTGAGTTGATCTAAAGGAGTTCCTTCAAACTATGCTGAAATTTTCTTGATAAAAAAGTAGTTGTGGGGTACACATGAATAGTCAGAATCTCAAATTTTAACATATAGGACATTAGTTCATGTGATGGTTTTAGCTACGGAAATTGAAAGAGATAAAAAGGTATGGTTGTAAAAGTAGCTGGGGACAGTGGAGAGATTCAGAACCCAACAGGAATTTTCGAAAAGTGTAAGTGACCAGAAGAAATCGGTTCTCCAGTGTTATTTAAGATGAATGCAAAAATAGGTCATTCAGTTGGACAAATTAGATTGCTGATGATCTTGGAAAGAACAATGTGGGAGTGGTAGTTAAACTGAACAGGGTTAAGGAATGAGTAACACAGGTAATGAAGAAAAAGGATTTTACTTGAGAAGTGTGAAGGGGTTAAGGAAAGTTTGAAGGGCAGACAATATTGAGGGAAGTAGAGATAAGTAGATACTTGACTTGGCTTTTATGCTTCATTTAGTAGATTTTGACAAGTGATACTAAGTTTTTAGATCTATACTACATCATTTCTTTTAACAGAAAAATGTATCATGGTTATATAAGTCAGTATAAAGATATTTTAAAGCAATACCAACTAAAATACTCTGAAACGCCCCTTTCACGTGATTATCATGAGAAGAAAAGAGAATATGAAGAAATTAAAAACAGAGTGTTGGCATGTACTGAGCAACTACAAACAAATGAAACGATCCTTAAGGAATTTCTAGGTACTAATATTTTTGTTATATGTTACTTTATTATGATATCTTTTTAATGAAAAAATATAATCTCAATTATCACTTTGTTTTTCAGTGCCCGCACCCTTTCCATCACTTTCTAAGTGGACATTACACATGTATCCATAAAAGTATTGCCAACTAATTTTATTAGATAAATATTGTTTCTTAATTTTAATTTTTATTGTCTTTTCCTGATGAGAATCTCATGGATTTGTCTTTGTGTTTAATTTGGATTTTCAAGGTCACTTTAAAAGTATTCTGAGACTTGTTTTGATGCATACAGTATGCCCATGTGATCAAAAACAAGCTGTTTGAGTAAGACTAACATGTTATACATATCTGGCACATCTTAGCAACCAAGTCAGTGAAAAAGTTATCTTGCTCTGTCTTAGCAAAGCAAGTCACAATTAAGGTGATTGATAATCGATTACTCATTAGGATAAAAGGTGATAAGGAAGTGAGTCACAATTATTCACTAATCTATAGAAATTCATTGGGTACCTACCTTGTACCAGGCAAAACTGAGAAAGAGTTCTGTTGCAAGGAATTCAAATTTTAGTAGGAGAGACAGATGTGAATAAATAATTCTAATTCAGTACCACTGTAGTACTGTAGATCAGTGGTGGTGAACCTATGGCACGCATGCTGGAGTGGAATGTATCGTCGAAGCTCTTAAGAGTTTCGCCATCACTGCTGTAGATGCATAAGTAATTCTTAATTGATGTCAGTCTCACCTGTTTGTCAGAAAGATCTCTGATGATGATCTTGAAACTTTAACCCTCTTTTCACCTCAACAATGTTTATATGCTTTCCTATCAGATTATTACTCCACTGTTTGTACTGTCTTTTTCCCTGCATTCTACCTTGCTTCCTGTGTGCTTCATCTTAAACCATCTTATAGCTCCTCTTCTGCTTGCTCTTTTCCCATTTTGGTTTTAGCCTGTTCTGTTTTTCATTGTTCATTTGATGCTTATCTGTGTATTAACCACTTAGTGCAACAATGGTAAACTTTTAAAGACAGAGTGCCCAGACTGCAACTCAAAACCCACTTATTTATTGTGAAGTGCCAACACTGCAATTAAGCCTGAATATAGAGGTTTCAGTTTAGAAAAAACAACTGTTACCTGATGCTCAGCTGCTAAGGCAAGTTGGCTCTCATGCCAACAGAAAAGGCCCTGCGTGCCCACTGTGGCACATGTCCATAGGTTCGCCACCACTAGTTTAGTGGCAAGGGGCAGAGGTGGATAGATGGCTGAAGGTACAACCTAGATTTCAGGAGTTGTATATGAGGTGAGATTGAAGTTGCACGATGAGAAGTGATAGATTGAGGTAGGAAGAATTGAAGATTAGGATTTAAACATGTCTAAAATTTTAAATTGCTACTTTTGGTAATGACATAGTCTTATATTCACATTTTGTGTTCTAGCATATATGTCATATTTTTTTTAAGGCAGGATAGCAAAGGTCTGATATGTTTTCTCTAGAGTTCTTGTTCACTGTTCTCTTCATTTAAAAATTCTCTTAAGTGGATGATAGAGTAATTTAGGAATTTTTATTAGCTAGTAACAATGAAGGATGTCTATTAATAGCTGAGAGGTTCTCTCCTTGAAATTGAATATAATTGTAGTTCAAGCTGAAAGTCCAGATGAGCACTTTGCTGGGTTCTGCAAGGTATGTTAATGAACATTTTGCAGCAAGAAAAGGGAAATTAGGTGAATTTTTATGTTGACTTTTTTTTTTTTTTGTGGGTACCAGGGATTGAACTTGCGATCTTGCAGTTGCCAGTCAGGTGCTTATGCTGCTGAGCTAAATCCTCAGCTTTATGTTGACTTTGGAAAACAATATTAGAAGTATATCGATTATATTTTATTAGTCATGCCAAATGACATAATGAACTTGTTTAAGAAAAAAGCAAAAATACCACTTTGCGAAAATATTTAATGAAAAGAAAATCATTCTAACATTTTTTCAATGAAATGTCATTTTTAAATTCAATATATAACAATAAATTATCTTTGTTAGTCTGCTAGATATATATATTAGTCTTACCTCAGTTTTCAGATACTGTTATTAATGTTTACTGCTTATAAGCGTCATGCTTATAAGTACCATAAATAATGTTATGTAGCATCAACTATTTCTGATATAGTACATGTATTATAAATGTAAACATATATACTTGTATGACATAGTTCCTTAGCATAAAAAGAGTTAATTTGAGATTTAAAACAGAAGATATTCTTAAACATGCCAACAATTTTACTAAAAATTCATCTGGATTGAAAAAAGAAATAAATGAAGCAGAAATAGAAATTAATTCTTTAAACAAGGTATGTGCTTGTTATATGTTTCTAATACTATATGAGTATTAATGTAATAGTATGCTAATAGTGTTAGAAGAGCTATTTTTAAGAAAACTTGTATATGGGGAAAGGCTAATTTATTTACCTCTGATTACTGTTGAAGCCAGAATGTATTTTAGATACTGAATAGATTTAACTCTGAGTTTTGAGCAAGAGTTGGTTTTCTTTGGGCTCTGAGGAAAGATGACAAGCAAAGAAGAACAAGCTGTAGCTTAGTAAATGGAATTTATTTATGTACCTAATTTATGATGCAGTGGATTAAACTGAGGGCTTCCTGCATGCTCTTTATCATAAAGCTATCCTTGCCCCCATAACAGGAATTTTAAGGCATTAAGAGCAACAGTGTTTTCAAAAAAAAGACCAAGATAATAATTTAGAGAATTTACTCTTGAAAATTTGTGGCTATGGTTTAGAATTTTTAGAGAATTAGGCTACAAATAGCTTAGCTTTTAAGCTTTTCTTAAATATATTTTTAGTATCATCTATTAAATGTTCACATAGGCACAAAAACCTATTAAAGTCACTTGCAGATTTTGAGGAACAATTGAGTATGTAACCTGATTTACTAAATTGTTTAAAAATTATGTTAAAGCATGTATGTCACACTTATGAGGCACCAAATAACAGTAATAGAATTTTAGGAATGAGATAAAAACGGATGCTATTTTCTTTATAGTAACTAGATCCCTATGCCAGGAATCAATGTTTACATTGCTTATGACCATTTTCTTTCTTCTGTTTTTTTTACAATGGGAGTTTATTGAAATTTACATTTGTTGAGTTAGTGGTAAACAAAAGTTGAAGGAGTGTGTGTAAATTAGGGTTAATTTTTACTTTTAGTCATTTTCAATAAAAGTGAATACTCCCAAAAATACAAGTCTGTGTTCTACTTCACTATGTAATTATTTTGCTTTGCTTTCCCGTTTTTCTTTTTAGGAGATTGAACGACTTTATCAGAGTAAAAATCTTTCAGAAACTCCGGAAGAAAGCAACAAAAATACAGAAAAGAGAAAGGAATTGAAAGAAAGGTATAAGTAAACTTTAAAATTGGGTATTATGTGGACTGACACTCTGCATCTAAAAGTTCAATTCTGTGTTCTATCCTAATACAAGTTTTTGGGCAAATCCGATTGGTATTTTATGAAATATATTAGCTTACATTATTAAATACTGTGAACTAATATTTACATCTGCTTGTTAGTTACTAAGGCCAAGGATATTGTGTAGAGAGAATAGGGTAGCAGCAGCACATCTGTTCTGTAACTTGTCAGTCATGTAGTTCATCCACTTTTCTATAGTAGGTCAGCGATTGAAGTAAACAGGAGAAGCAGGGGTGGAAACAGTAATGTCTCTACTTTTTTATCACCCTGATACCAGCTTGACTATTTCTACCCTTACCTTTAAGAGTGAAGATGAGCCCAGACATGCTACTAAATCTGCATCATATATTTCCTTGTCTTTTGTCCTAATGGTGAGAACACAGGCATCAGTGATAGAGGCATTAAAAAACCCCTGATTTTTGTCCACTGTTGTTTAAGAGAAAAATGGATGTATTTTGTTGTTTCTGATCAACTTTCTGTTTTTTACTTTCTATATATGCCACCTCCTCCCTTTTTGTTCTTAAATTTCATTCCTCAGGTTCTATTGCCTTCTGATTTTCAACACACTCTTGTGTTAATTTCCCTAATCCCTCTTCTTTGGATCTGTTATCCACTCCCTTCCCCCTCCTAGCCAGGCGGTGCTGGGGATTGAATCCAGGTCCTCATGTGTGCTAAGCATGCACTTTTATCACTGAGCCACATCTCCCAGCCCTAGTATCTCTTACTTTCTTGATTCCTCACTTCCACATATTACATCTATGGCATGTCCTTAATTTTATAATTGAAAAAAACAGGCAAATGTATAGAATTTTACAGAATAAATTTTCTTCCTTCTTCCTTCCCTCCCTCCATCCTGTCTCTGTTTCTCTGTCTTTCTCTGTCTCTGTCTCTCTCTCTCTCAGATAAGGTCTTGCTATGCAGCTTAGGCTGGCATTCTACTTGCGGCGGTCTTCCTGGCTCAGCCTCCTGAGCGTTGGGATTACAAGTGTGCACTGCTACACCTGGCTTAACAGTGATTTAATATAAAAACTTCAAACATTGAATGGGACTTGCATAAATATTTAGTCACTTTTTATTCAATATATGTAGTAGTCCCCTTTCATCCATAGTTTTGCTTTCTGTGTTTTCAGTTATCTCTGTGGTCAATCATGGTCCAAAAATGTTAAATGAAAAAATCCAGATGTAAACATTTAAACTGCACATTATTCTGAGTAGTGTGATGCAGTTTCATGCCATCTTGTCCTGTCCTGCCTGGGATATGAATCATTCCTTTGTCTGATGTACCTATGCTGAATATATTACCTGTCTATTAGTTAGTAGTCATGTTAGTTATCTGACTGACTTTTGTGGTATCATGGTGCTTGTATCTAAGTAACCCTCATTTTACTTGAAAATGCCCCCAAAGTGCAAAGAGTAGTGATACTGGAAATTTGAATATGTCAGTGAAAAGCTGTGAAGTACTTTCTTTAAGTCAAAAGTATCAACTTAAGAAAACTGTCATATGCTTAGGTTGCTAAGATAAAAAAAAACTATCATATACTTAGGTTGCTAAGATAAGAATAAGTCTATATCCATAAAATTGTGAAGGAAAAAGAAATTCATGCTGTCACATTTCACACTGCAAAAGTTATGATCACATTGTATTCACTATGTAAGTCCTCAGTTAGAAAAAGCATTACATTTTTGTATATATAGGAAAAAATATATTTAGTGTTTGGTACTATTCATGGTTTCAGGTATCTGCTGAGGAGGAGGGACTGATGTATTTTGATAGTGTTTATTCTAGTTCTTTGATTTAGTGTCTTGGTCACTTTTTTCTCGTTGCTGAGACAAACACCTGACACCCAAAATTAGGGAAGAAAAGGTTTATTTAGCTTACAGTTCTTGGTGGTTTCAGTCCATAATCAGCTGGCTCCAAGGCAGGGTGGCATGGCACTGGGGCAACACTTCAAGGCAGCAGCCAGAGCAAAAAGGGGCAGCCGTTCATGGCGGCTGCAAGCGGCAAGAGCAAACCGCGCAAAAAGAGAGAACCCGCCCCCATTCCGATCTTACATTGTATGTCGGCTCCACCCCTGGGTGTATCTTGGCTCACACTGCCAATCCCAGTGCTACACAACGAATCAATCATAAATGTTAGATTCAGCCACTTCCATGACTACATGAGGCTTGGGGGGGCCATCTATATACAAACCGTAATATTTAGTAAACAATTCAATGCAATTATTCTTCCAGTGAAAAATTTAAATGGCAGTTATATTGCTTTAATGATTTCTATATTCATCTTAGTTGGAATTTTTCTAAATGAATCTTTTTAAAGCTTAAAGTACTCTGAAATCTAAAATATGTTATTTAGAGTTAAAGCTTTGATTAATTTTTTTTTTTAATTTTTAGATAGGATCTCACTATGTAGTTCAGGATAGCCTTGAATTCTTGGCTCTCCTTCTCCCTCAGCCTTCTGAGTGCTTGAATTACAGGCGTGTGCTATCGTGCTTGGCTTAGAATATTTTTAATCTGTTTAAAAAGTGTTTTAAAATGATTGTTTTAAAAATAAGAGTGTCGTATAGGATTGGACTCGGTCAGGAAAAGTGTATCTTAGCTCTGACACGACTACTAAGTAATTTAGTAATATTGGTCAAGTCTGTTAAATTCTCTGAAACTCAGTTTCATTACCTGCAAAATGAAGGATTTTAACTATATACATATATTATCTAAATATCCCTTCCAGCTTTAAAATTTTAATTTTTACTTAGCTAATATTGAATGTAATCTATTCTTCTTTTCAGAGTTTGTGAAAAAGATGAGCATGTATTCAGTAAAACTCCTGAAGGGAGTCAGTTATATCTCTTCTATGAATCTCAGAAATCAGCAAGACAAATAAAGATGCAGTCTTCAGAACCAGAAATTACAGGTATAATTATTATTCAGAAACTTTTTTATGTACAAACACAAGAAGAAATAAAGGAAGTAATTTTATGTATCATTTGACGGAAGCAAAAGAACAATACTGGAGACCTAGGGACTCAGAAACGAACTGCTTTGCATCTTTATGAGAGCAAACAAGATATGTTTTGTATACTCTTTTTTTCTATGTGAGAAAGAAAACATTCTGATGATATATTTTAAAGAAATGTTCTGGTATAGTCCCACAGATGTCAAATAGGATAAATTATTACATATTCTTCATTTTGGGAGTTGTATTATCAGTATATGTGACTCAAATGAGTAGGAAACTTGTGTTATTACTATTTGTAATTCATCTCAGATGTTTGAGTAAGATTTCATTCAAGAGGTCTGCAGATTAGATTATCACACTGTATTATACATTGACTACATTGTTTGTTTTCCCTTCATATTATTTATATCACCATTGTGTTTTCTTTGGTTATGCATTATAAAAGGATAGTTTTATCAGTTGGCCATTTTGTCGTTTCATGTTCATAATTACTATGTGAATTAAGAATTTCAAAATAATTTCATAATTTGTTTTTTTGAGGTGTAGCATATTTAAATGATTTTATTTATTTATTTAATTTTTTTTTTTTTTAGTACCAGGGATTGAACCCAGGACCTTGCGCTTCCCAGGCAGGCACTTACGCCATTGAGCTAAGTCCCCGGCAATAATTTCCTAATTCTGTGTTTTATGTTAAATTCAGTATTCAAGTAGATTTGATTTTCTGAATTAGAAGTTTAGGTTAGATGTTGGTGATGTTAGGATAAATGTTGATGTTAGGTTAAAATATTAGAGATTAGGATAAATGTTGGAGTTTAGGTTAAATGTTGTAGAGCTCAAGCTTTGCAGGTGTGAGGCCCTGGGTTCAAGCCTCAGAAGAAAAAAAAGAGTTGAGATTATGTCTGATTCTGTTTTCATAATTGACTTGAAGTAGTACTATTTAATAATCTAGATAAAAAAGAAGACATTTCTATGAAGCAGTCACGACTTGCCAGTACTGACTTCAGACTAAAAGAAAACAATATACAGGTAGATATTTCTTTTTTAATAGTATAAGTCAAATGCATGCTTACATTAAATGAGATAATGTGCTGCACTTAGGACTCAAGAGGTGTGTGTGTGTATGTGTTTTAAATATGTTAAATTAGCCTTAGTATAACCTTGGGCGCTAAAAATATTTAAGGCAGTTTCAATATGGCATTCAGAATTTATACTGAAATCTGTTTCCTTACCCTTAAAAAATAATAGAAAAGGTGTTTAAAAATATCAAGCTGTGTATCTAATAGACCAAAAGTTGTGATAAATCTCTGAAGGAGGAAAAGAAGATTGGTTTGAAGAAGGAAATTATAGTTGTGGACGTGTGTAAGAGATCAGTCTTCCACAGGCAAAGGCCCAGGGAAATGAATAGGGTAATTTGTGGACTTACCTCAATGGAAGTTTGGTTAGTTAACCCCTTTTAACCCCACATCTATGTCTTTGACCAGGCATCAGCAATAGGATGGCTGTCTCCAGGTAGAAGTGAATGTGGGAGTTTGGGTGAGAGAGAGACTGGCACTGCGGGTGGTTCTTGATGCATGTTAAGAACAAGGAACATGCCACCCAGAAAGTTAACTGCTGGTGTTACACATCTTTATTTCTCCCTGTTTTCCTTAAAACAGTCCAGGGAGAAATCCTCCATGAAAAATATAATTGTTTTTCTACTAATTCATGGTTAACTAACACAGGTACAGAGTAGTGGTAGCTAAAGTAATTAATGAGACAAATCTATTAACTGTAAAAATTAAAAATCTAGTACTAAAATTTTAGTGATTTCAATATGAAATGAGAACATCCCTCTCACCCTTCGCAAAAAATAAATTCAAAATGAATCAAAGACCAAGGTCGAAGACCCGAAACTTTGAAACTACTAAAAAAAAAAATAGGTGGTAGATTGGACTTTCTAGGTACTGCCAAAAATTTCCTGAATATGACTCCAATAGCCCAGGAAATAATAAGAATCAATAGATAGGAAGGACTACATCAAATTAGAAAATCTCTGCAAGGAAAACCACAAATAGAGTGAAAATACATCCTACAGAATGGGAAAAAGTATTTGCCAGCAACTCTTCCAACAGAGGGTTAATCTCTAGAATATATAAAGAACTAAAAAAAAAAATCCTAACACCTCTCCCACCAAAGCAAATAATTTTATAAATGGGAACTGAGTAGAACAGACACATGAGTGGCCAATAAGTATCCAAAAAAGTATTCAATATCTTTGGCTCTTAGAGAAATGTAGATCACTACATTGACAGTCTCATCTCACCCCAATCAGAATGTCCATTATTAAGAATACAAAAAACAAAAAACAAAAAACAACAACTTAATGCTGGCAAAGATGAAGGGGAATGGGAAACCTTCTGTATTGCAGATGAGAATGTAAATTAGTGTAACCACTGTAGAACTCAGAATGGAAGTTCCTCAAAAAAAAAATTAAAAATAGAGCTACCATTTGATTTAGCTATACCACTCATTGGTACACACCTAAAGGTATTAAAATCAGCACTATACTATAGGGATATTTACATAGCCATGTTTATTGAGGTGAAATTCACAATTGCCAAGATATGGAACTATCTTAGATGCCCATCAGCAGATGAATGAATAAAGAAAATGTATATATACACAATGAAGTATTATTCAGCCATAAAGAAGAATGAAGTTTTGTCATTTGTAGGAAAATGAACGGCTCTGAAGATGATCATGTTGAGCAAAATGAGCCATACTCAGAAAGACAAATATCACATGCTCTCTGTAATATATGGTATCTAAAAATATGAAAGTAGATGGGTATCTGCTAGACAAGAGGAAGGAAATGAAGGGACGAGGATGTAAGGATGGGTTATGGGGGGATACAGAAACTTTCAAATGTGAGACTGGAGGAAGACAGGGCAAGGAAATGATGGGGGGGTAAATATAATCAAAGTAGGTTATATGCATATACAGATCTGCCAAAATGAAATCCATTAATCTGTACAATGGATATGCTCTAATAAAAGATATAAAAAATAGGATGAGGGGAGAAAGATAAATGGGAAAAACAAAAAATTTGCTAGTTTTGGAGGGTCAGAGTTGGGAAAAGTATGAATATTGACTAACTCTACAAAAAATGTAAATTTAGAGCCAGACCCTAGCCTTCTCCCGTGAGTCAGCGCCATTTGCGGACTGTGGGGGAAGAGAGCAAGAAGTTGCCAAGAAGCAAGCTGTTGCTGCAAACCAACACCATGCGCAGGCTGCTACCACTGCTGGGGGACAGCCAGATCCTAGCCTTTTCCAGTGTCAGTGCCATTCTCAGACTGTGGGGAGAGAGAAGTCACCAAGAAGCAAACCCTCCCTGCAAACCAGCACCATGCGTGGGCTGCCACTGCCCAGAAGACAGCCAGACCCCAGCCCCTGGGAGACAAGAAGAGCCACTCCTCACCCCTTGTAAAGCAATTGGCTTATCCCGAGAAACAGGCTGTGATGATAGCTGTTGAGGTGAAATGCAACTTCATGCTATGGTGTTTGGTGTTTCACTGACTTTGCAGGTCTACGACCAGTGATCTGATCATTTATTCAGAGGATAACAGTACGCAGTGTGGCATCTATGGGGTATCTCCTTCTGAAGGTGGTACCCATTGTTAATTCCCTGTTACCTTGTTTTGAAGTTCTATATCATTTTCATTTTTCTGTTGGGTTGGGTTCTATTCTGTTTTGTTTTGTTTTGTTTGATTTAGTTATACCTGATGGCATGGGCAGCTGTTTCAGAGCTAGCAAGATAGAG
>RJWT010006006.1:0-18626 GCA_004365215.1 Cuniculus paca | reverse complement strand
CCATTGTTGATTTTGTATTTTGAAGTCCTGTGTCACTTACTCTGGTTTGTTTTGGTTAGCTTTATTCTGTTTTATTTTGCTTGTTTTTTTTTTTCGTGCTGGAGATTGAATTCATGACCTCACGCTTGCCAGACAGGTGCTTATGCCACTGAGCTAAATCTCTGGCCAGTTTTGCTTGGTTTTATTGTCTTTAAAATTAAAAAAATGTAAATTTATATATATATATATATATATATATATATATGTATATGTTAGATACAAGTAACCACCAAAACAGAAGTGGAAAATGTAAGTTTAAAACAGGAGAAAGATAAAGTAAATTAGATCAACAAAAGACAAGACTGAAGGAGAAGTAGAACAAATAGCATTTACAACTGGGCATGGTGGTACATGCCTGTAATCCCAGCACTCAGAAGGGTGAAGTAGTAGAATGGCAAGTTCAAACTTGGATCTGGGCAACTTTACTGACTTAGCTAGTCCATGCCTCAAAAATGAAAAATAAAAAGGGCTGGAAGTGTAGCTCACTGTGGAGTCCCTTGGTTTAATTTAGGTGTTATGGTTGTGTCTGGAATTTCCCACAAAACCTCATGCAGTCATGAGCAGCAGGGTTTTTGTATTTGGCTGAATCTCGAGTTTGTAATTGGTTTGTGGTCCAATGCTGGGATTAAAGATGTGAGCACTACACCCACCAGAGAGTGTGTAATCTGCATACAATATAAGGGACAGAAAGAGGCTTGCTCTCTTCCCTCTTGTTGCTTTTGCTGTCTTCTACCACCATGAATGGTTGGCCCTGTGCCATACCACTCTACCTTGGAGCCAGCTGATTATGGACTGAAACCTCTATAACCTGTGAGCTAGATAAACCTTTCCTCCTTTAACTTTGAGTGTCCGGTATTTTGATGCATGAAATTGTGGGAGTGTATCCAAAATGCAGTTAAGATCCTGGGAAGTTGGTGATGCCAGAAACATGAAATGTCAGCGGAGGAAAACACTATGCCAAAAAGACATGTAAGCACGTCAAACCTTTTGGAGCTCACACTCTTGCCACAACCTGCTTTTTAGGTGCTGGGACATAAAGCTGTTTAGTGCTTGCCTTGGTGATTTTCATTCTTTCTTTGATGTGATTCCTTTCTGTCCCCCTATTCCTCTCTTTTGAAATGAGAATACCCTTCACCATTATATGTTGGAAGAGTTTAATTTTCAGTTTTTACAGAGGCCTACAGCTAAGAGTTTGCCTTGAGTCTCAGATAAAACTTTAGACTTACACTTTTTAGCAGTGCTGAATTGTTAAGACTTTGATGACTCTTAGAGATGCCCTAAATGCATCTTGTGTAATTAGATGGACTTGAGCCTTTTGGGGTCCAACAGTGGAATGTTATGGTTTAGGTCTAAAATATTCTTCTAAAATATCCTAAAAGACCTCATATTCAGAGATGGGACTTTTTGAAGGTGACTGGATCATGGCAGGTACTATGCTTATTAGTGGATTAGTCCATTGATGAGTTCATAGCTAACTGCTGTTTGGAAAGTGGCCTGTTTGGAACAGGTGTGTCGCTAGGGTGTGATCTGAAAAAGTGTATTCTCCTTGGCTCCTTGCTCTTTGATCACATCAGTTCTGCCTTGGTGCTGGCTAACCACTGACCAAACCCATTTAAACTGTGAGCCAAAATAAACCTCTTCTTTAAATTGTGTGTTGGGTATTTTATCCCAGAGATGATAAATAACTAATATGTTTACTGCAAATGCAAAAATACTAGCACAATAGTAATTATACTATAGTAATTATACACCAATAGTTATTATACTTGACAAAAAATCAAATCCCTTGGGAATCTTGAGGGTTTTTGTTTCCCAGTGTTCATGTTTTGTGTGTAGAGGTTTCAGTTATTGTTTGTGTTTATTGATATTGATAATGATGATGATGATAATGATAGTGATAATGAAATGTTAATGTATTGAGTGCCCTAAGTAGCTATAGCAGATTTTTACTGTTTTATTTAGTGATTCTTAGTGCTTAATTTCTTTCTTTCAGGTATTTAATGACTCTGCTATGAATAATGATTTATATGTTAAAACTATTAAAAGTGCAAATGATTTCATGCATTTAAGGTAACTTTTTAAAATAAGAAAATGTTTAGGGGCTGGGAATATAGTTCAGTTGTAGAGTGCTGGCCTACATGTGGTAGACCCTGGGTTTGAGGTCCAGCACCACCAAAAACAGCTTTAATTTCTGAAGTAATTTATGAATATCAACTGAAAAAATAATATAAAAATTATAATTTTTGCATTTTAGATTAACTCCACAGAAACAGTCAAATTACAATCAGTGGTTTGAAAAAGGACATACAGGTATTTGTTCATTTTTTTCCTAAGAGTAGCAAATTATATCAGTTTTATCTTGTTTCAAATGAATTATTTGGATTTTTTGAATCTCTTGGTAAATGAACATGCATGCCTAGCTTTGAAATAAAATTTCCCCTAAATATAAAATGAATACTTTTTATTGAAGAAAAATTGGAAAACAAAGGCAAATATAAAGAAAACAAAAATATTTCCATCCAGATATAACTGAAAACATGCTTATTGGTGTATAGTCTTTTAGTCTTTTTTTTTTGTGCATGTGTATATTTTGCTTTTTTCCTCTCAAATTTGAATCATACTATATACATAATTTTGTATCTTTTTTCCTATTTGACAGACTATTGAGATTATTTTTCCCTGTCATTATTTATAAATTGTGTAATGTTCCTTATGTGGATATGTCATTGTTTGTGTTCCCATTCTCTTGCACTTAATATTTTGTTGTTTTTAGTTCTTTGCTTCATTCTAAATAATGGTACTATATTCTTTTTTGCCAGTCTTTTACTATCTTGGACTGTTTTCTTTGAATAAAATCATGAAAGGATCACAGGATATATACATGAGTTTATAATCACTAAGTCAGCTAGCTGTTGGAGCTTTCCTACATCCTTGGAAATTCTTTCTCTGTCTCTCTCTGTCTCTCTCTCTGTGTCTCTCTGTGTCTCTCTGTCTCTTTCTATATATGGATATGTTTATATATAAACATACACAATAATATATATTATATACCATGCATATATATTTTGATAACCTAGTAAGGCACAACTATTATTTATTATGCTGTAGAGAAGTTTTCACCTCTTCTGGTCTTACTGGCTTTTACTTTAAAATTTGAGAAAGCCTCTTTCTGTAATCCATGAAAATTCTATCAATATATACATATTCAAAATAGTGATATACTGTGAGTTCATTTCTCTCAGTGAGTTCATTTCTCTTGTGTATGGAATTCACCCAACAAAAAATACTTATTCCACACAGATAAATAATCTCTCTGGCTTCTTCTAAGAGAAAAACTTAACATCTGCATAGGTGTTAAGAAGCCCCCCTATCTATGCCAAACTGACAGTGTTAGACAAGGAGGAATAGCTATAGTCTAGGAACAGTGCACCTCAACACTGAAATATGGAGAAACACATATGACTGGTACATGAGCATATATAGTGCATGTAATTATTTGGAAAGAAACAACAACCTTTAAACCTGTGACTTGAAGAAATTAATATGTGGTAAAAAGTAATAGTTATGATGTAAATGTAAGAGGCAAAAATTATAAAGCTTTCTGAAGATCAAATGGAAAAACGTCTTCATAATAGCAGAATAGGGAAGGCTTTCTTAAACAATTACAAAGTTTAATCATAAAGAAAAATT
Source organism: Cuniculus paca (assembly GCA_004365215.1). Lineage (NCBI taxonomy): Eukaryota > Metazoa > Chordata > Mammalia > Rodentia > Cuniculidae > Cuniculus > Cuniculus paca. The sequence goes on along the minus strand of RJWT010006006.1, from coordinate 14,897 downwards.
GATAAATTTGGCTGTATTAAAATTAAAATTCTTTTTATCAAAAGATGTCATAAAAAGTGAGTCTCCAAGCCAAAGGATATATTTATAGTACATAAAACTGTCAAGAGTAGTTACAGATTAAAAAGAAAAAGGCAGACAACCCAGTTAGAATTATGTGAAAATACGCGAATAGATATTTCAAAAAAGATAATATATGGAAAATGCTCATCAAATTGTGAAACTGCAAAATAAAACCACAATGAGATACCATACATGTGTTGGATTAGCATCACTCAAAAAGTCTATTAAATTTTGACAAGGATATAGGGCAATAGGAACTGCCAAACTATTAGTAGGAACTGTTGTTGATAAGTAACCACCACATATTGAGATTATGTCTGAATTACAGCTGGAGTTGATAATTTTGCCTGGTGAGATCAAATGTTTTCTAGAATGGATAACTGTCATAAAATTTGGTACAAAAACTTTTAATACATTTGCCATACATAGAGTGCACATTCACCATAGGGAATTTGTATGTGTACAATAATATATCTTAGTTCTTCTTTTTTCCCCTATTCTTCTCCCTTTCCTTCAACCCTTCCCCTCTAACTTTACAGAAGCTTTGTTTCCATTTTTTCTTTTCCATTCTTTTTTTTCTCTTCTTTCCTTCCTCATGCCACTTTCTCTTGTTCCTTTCCCATTTGAACATATTCTTCCTACTTCCCAATATTTGTCTTCCATTTTGCTCCTTGTTTACCCTTAGAGTTTGTCATACAAGAGAAACAATGTGATATTTAAACTTGTGTGTCTTACTTATTTAAAATTATGGTCTTGAGGTGCATCCAGTTACCTACAAATGACTCAAATTTATTCTTTTTTATGGCAGAAAAGTACTCTGTTGTATGTAAATACCACATTTTCATTATCAGTTCATCTACAGATGGGCATGTGGGCTGTTTCCAAGATTTAGCTATTATAAATTGTTCTGCTATAAACATGAGTATGCATTTGTCACTGTGGTATGATGCTTTTACTCTTTAGAGAAGATGCTTAGAAGGAGAATAGCTGGGTCAAATGGAACCTCTAGTTTTAGTACTGATTTCAGTAGTGGTTATATCAGTTTATACTGCCACCAGCAGTGGAGAAGGGTTCTTTTTTCCCCAAAGCCTCATAAAATTTCTTATTGATTGATTTCTTAATGATAGCCTTTCTTTCTGGAATGAGATAAAATCTCAGTGTTGTTTTATTTTACATTTCTTGAATGACCAGTGATGTTGAACATTTTTGTTTAGTATGTATTTGCTGATTGTACATCTTCATCTGAGAAGTGTGTTCATTTGAGATGTCCACTTTTGGAGTCTTTGAATTTGGGGGCAATCTGATTCTTTCAAATTCTTTATATATTATAGATACTAGTCCTTTGAGGAGTAGCTAATGAAAATATTTTCCCATTCTGTGGTTTGTCTTTTCACTTTGCCAGTGATTTATTTTGCTGTACAAAAGCTTTTTAATTTGATGTGATCCCAGTTGTTAATTTTTTATAATATTTCCTGCGATTGAGGTTTTGTTCATAAAGTCTTTGCCTACACCTATGTCTTCTATATTGTTACTATATTTAGATCTTTCATCTGTCTTGATTTTAGTTTATTATGTGGTGAAAGACACGGTTCTAGTTCCAGTCTTTGGCATATGGAAAGCCAGTTTTCCAGCATGATTTATTAAGGGAACTTTCTTTCAGTGAAAGAGTTTGGCCCCTTTGTCAGAGTTAAGGTAATTGAGTGTGTATGGAGTTGTTTCTGCATCTTCTGTTCTGTCCCAGTAATCATTGGGTCTAGTTGTTGTGTTTTTTTTTTTTTGTCAGTACCATGCTATTTTTATCATGGTATCTTTGTAGTATAACTTCAAATCTGGGATTTGATGCCCCCTGCCTTGCCTTTGTTGCCCAGAATTGGTTTTTCTATTCTTGGTCTTTTCTGGCTCCATATAAATTTTAGGTTTGTTTTCTGTAGTTCTGTGAGTTATGCTTATTGGTATTTTGATTGGGAATGCTCTAAATCTGTATAACACCTTTGAAAGTGTAACCATTTTCACTACTGTATTTTGGTTCTCCCTATCCAAGAACAGAGGATATCTTTCCATTTTCTGATCTCTTTGAGCTCCTGTTTTTGTATTTTAAAGAGAAAAACAAAAAAACAATGATACAAAATTTTAAAACAAGATAGTAGGAGAGTAGCAATGGTTAATATGCCTTGTATTGTTATCTTCAAAGTAGTTGCTCATATTAGAAGATATAGGCCTGGAAAATGGATCAAACAATATAAACACAAACCTTTCTTTTCAGTGAACTAATAGAAATTAGTTATATTACTACCATAACTATCTTGTATATATATATTTTTTTTCCTTTACCCTTTGATTTCCTTTTTAAGTGTACTATAGTTTTCAATGTAAATGTCTTTATTATTTTAAAAACAAGAAAGGATAAAAATGATAGACAATTTCAATAAATTGGAAATTAACACCAATTAATATATTGCATATTGTTATTTTAAATGTAGTTATTCAAATTTCACTTCTGTGTTGGATTGCTTTCTAAGTGTTTCATTTTTCGTGATGCTGTTGTGAAAGGTATTCTTTTTATAATTTTTCTCTCAGTAAGCTTGTTATTCGTGTGCAGGACTTCTGTTGAGTTTTGATTGTGGATTTAGTATCTTGCTGTGCTACTGAATTTGGTTATTCTAGGAGTCTTGGTGGAGGTTTTGAAGTCTCACATGTAGTGTATTGTGTCATCAGAAAATAATGATAATTTAACTTTTCTCTTTCCTACCTATATTCTTTTTATTTCTTTCTCCTAATTTCTCCGACTAATGTTTCTAGGAACTACATTGAACAAGAATGGTAATAGTGGGCATTTTTGTCTTGTTCTTGATTTTAGAAGGAAAGCTTTCAGTTTTTGACCATTTAGTATGATATTGGCTCTTGGTTTGTCATAAATTTTTTTTGTTCTTAAATCAGATTGACATAAAGATCTTCTAATTTTCTGTAGTTTTTATCATAAATGGGTGTTGGACTTTGTCAAATGCTTTTTGTGTATCTATTAAGTTGATCATATGATTTTTGTCTTTGGCTCTGTTAATATGGTATGTTACATTTATTGATTTTGTATGTTGAACCATCCTTGCATCCTGGGGATGAATCCCACTTAATCATGGTGTAGAATCTCTTTGATGATTTACTGCATTCTGTTTGCTGGAATCTCATTGACAATATTTGCATCTGTGTTCATTAAGGAGATTGGCCTGTGGTTCTTTTTTACTTGGTTCATTTTCTGCTTTTGGTATCAGGGTAATGCTTCCAGGAATGAGTTTGGGAGTATTGCTTCCTTTTCAATTTCATTAAACAGTTTGAGGAGTAAAGAGTGAGAATAGTGGCATTAGATCTTCTTTAAATTTAGTAGAATTGAGCAATGACTGTATCAGGACTTGGACTTTTTCTTTGTTGTTAATTTTTAAAAATTACTTCTTTAACTGTTACTGGATTTATTTAAAATTTTTCTAACTTCTTGATTTAGCTTTTGGTACTTCACATGTGTCTAGGAATCTGTCTATTTCTTCTGAATTTTCTATCTTGTTAGAGTACAGGTTCTCAAAGTAGATGCTAATGATCTTCTGAATTTCTGCAGGATCTGTTCTGATTTTGCCCTTTTCATTCCTCATTCCATGGATTTGGGTCTTTTCTTTCCTTCTTTTGATAAGTTTGGCTAAGGGATTATCTATCTAATCTTTCCAAGAACCAACTGTTTGAATAATTGGTTCTTACCTACTTTGAAACAAAGCTTGGCATTTGGTTTTGGGACATACACATACTCTGTATCACATACTGTATACACATAGAGAAATACAAGTACTTCCGTACAAGGATATATGTAAAAGACTGTTACATAAAAAAGTTGTAATAGCTTCAACAATACCCATTTGCAATAGAATGAAGATATACTGTACATAGTGTTGTGTTTGTACAATGGAATACTTCAATCATTAAGAAAACTATGTCTACACAGAATAATATGGGTGAATCTCACAAGTGCATACTAAACAAAAAAGCAAGACATAAAAGCACATACATGAAATTTCAACAGGTGACATTTTAAAATAGGACATATAAGGTGTATTACTTAGATAATAAAACCATATAAAACAAATTAGGAAATAATTAGCACAAAATTCAGGATAAAGATTATCTCTGAAGGAGGAGGACATGGAGAGTATGAGACCTTTTGGAGTGTTCATGATGGTCTGTTTATTTAGATGGTGGCTATGTGAGTGTTCTCTTTATAATTTTTGATTGTTAAACTGTTTATATTGTTTTGTTGTCTTGTATGTGTCAGGCTGAACCATCTGATACTGCCATTTTTTAGGTTCAAACAGTTAAGTGTGGGCAATTTCATATGGTCAACATGTTTTATTTTACAATAAAATTGCAAAAACAAAAAGTTTTTCTTATGTAACAAACAGATGCTGAGTGTGAAGATAAAGGGATAGGAAGACTAATAAGAGAGTCAAAATGTACTTCACAAGTAAGTCAAATGTTTGACTTCTAATTTCTAAGCAAAAAGTTATGATTTAAACATTTTCCATTTTAATTTCAGATTTAATACAAAGAACATATTTACATGAGATGTGAGTAGGTTGGTAATCAGGTTTCTAGGGAGTTACAAATATATTTTTCAGATTAAAAATTGAAACTCCAAGTGTATGTGAAAATATACAAAAAGTTTGCACTAAGTGAGACTACAAGTAAATCATGATTGAAGAAGACAGTTTTGTTTGGTAAGATTGAATGATCTGCCATGCCAACAGAGGACCATGGTTACCATAAAAGTGTCTTGAAAGTGTTTTTGAATAGTGGAAGCTTTAATGGTGATAGATGCAGACAGTATATATCAAGTTTATGCTAGCTACTAAAAACATAATAAATTGTGTTAGTCATCCATCTGTTACCAGTGTTCTAAAATAACAGTTGCCTGAGATAATGAACTTATGAAGAGAGAAGGTTTACTTGACTCACAGTTTCAGAGGTTTCAGTCTACAATCGGTTGGCCCCATTGCTTTGAACCTGTGGTAGTACCTGATGGTAAGAGTGTGTGGTGGAATAAAACCATTTACCCCTTGGCTGGGAGGTGATAAATAGAGGAAGAGAGTAGGGTCCCTCAGTCACCTTGCTGGATAGGCCCACATAGCCTGAAGACCTCTCACTAGGCCCCATCTCTTTAAAATCTCTGCCACCTCCCAAAAGCGCCATGTTGGGGATCAAGCCTGCACCATATAGGTATTTAGGGGATATTTCAGGTTCAAATTATAGCATAAACCAATAAGAGCAAGATTGCTTAAAAGTAAATCGCTATTTTCTTTCAAGAAAGTAGCATATATAATTCTTCACTAAGAGTATAATGTGGAATTTTAAAAGAAAAATTACTCGTAAACATTTTTCTCTGTCAATTTCAGTCTGTTCCAGCTGATATTTCCTTTTTTATGGTAGGGGCAAGAAAATGGAACTTGGAAGAAAAGAAAAATAAAATAATTAAAAATAATTATTTTTCTGTTTTTCGATGTATATTCTAGTATCAGTTGACCAGTTATTCTTATTTTAGTTATCTGTGAAGTAATATCATTAATAAGATGCCTCCCACCTTACTTGTTCTTATATATGTAATTTTATTAATGCAGTAATATTCAGTGTTACAATTTTCTGTTACTTTGAATTTGCAGGGTATATGTACAGAACCTTTTGGAAAGTCAAGAGAAGATAACAGTGACAAAGTAGAAGAAATGGCTGAAAATTTTTCGCAAACTCCTGAAATTCCTTTATTTTTAAGAACTCCTGAAGCTATAAAGATACCTGAATCTTTGGAGAAAACGCAACTCCTTAAAACTCCCTTATTTGAAATGTAGGATTTTAATTAATAATTATAAATTACTTATAGATTGAGTTATGTAAGATATTTATAGGTACAGTAAGATGTCTAGTACCTGTAACTTTAAAAACTTTTCATTATGGAATATTTGCGACATGTAAAGGAGAGATTTTTATAATGAACATCCATGTACCTATCACCCTGTTTGAACAGTTACTAATGTTTTGCTCTTCCTGTTTCATAGAGCTTTGTCATTTTTTTCAGCAGCATATGCAGAAGATAATGTATACACTGAGTTCTTATCCACTGAAATAGTATATAGACTTGATTTCCCAAAGCATACAAAAACTGGAAAAACTTAAACGTCACGTTAAAGAACTACTGTCACCTATGGTAGATTGTGGGCTTATCACTGAATAATGTTCCAGCAGTCATTGTTCCATGTGTTGTAGTGTCTAAAGCAAGAACTGCCCTTATGCTAAGTAAACTCGTTAGGTTTAAATATCTCTAACATGAATATTTAACTTTGGAAACCATAGAGTTTTGGTTTGCAGCCAAGAAAATAGTGCATTAATCTTTTTAAATTACTTCAATCTCTTCCTTGACAATAACCCTTCAGGTTTCCTGAAAACATATGTCAAATAGATTTCACTTCATCAGGGATTTCTCCCCTGTATTCTAGTTCTGTACTTTAAATTGCTAGTAAATTATATTTATAAATCCTCTGCTTTGTCTCAATCTCATCATGTTCAACATGGAAGTCATCATTAAATCTGAGAACTGTAAAAGAATTTCAGCTCATATGCTAAAACCTCTATCCCTGGATGAGAAAATTATGATCTATAATTTTTTTTTATTTTGAAGAGAATAAAACCAAATGAAATAAAACAGAATAGAGTCAATCAAAACAAAACAATGAACGTGGTACAGGACTTCAAGATAAAAGGAAATCAATAATGGCTACCATAATGTCTCTTGTTACCTTCAAAATAACTGCCCATACCATCAGACATAATAAAATCAAGCAAAATAGAACAGAATAAAACCAATCAAAACAATGAAAGCAATACAGGACTTCAAAACAAGATAATAGTAAAACAGCAGTGGCTACCATAATGCCTCTTGTTATGATCTATAATGTTAAGTGACTCACTTATGGCCACAGAGATAGTTAGGGCAGAATCAGATATTCATTTGTTTGTTCATTTGTTCGTTCATTCATTCATTCATGTGGTTCAGGGGCTGGTGCCCACTGAACATCTACCAAGCTACTCTCCAGCCTGTATTATATCTTAAAAACACTTATGGAACACTATATGCAAACCACTGTTCTAGATAATTTATTAATATTTCTCATTTAATTTTCACAATTTTATGAATTGCAGATATATTAATAACTATAGATAAGAAAACAGAATCATAAGTGATTACAAGTAGTCGGTGCTACGAGTTGAGATTTAAACTCAAATAGTTCTGACTATAGAATCTATACTTCTGATCATTGAGTTATATACTTGTCTAATTATTTTTCCCACTTTATAGTTTTAACTCTCTTATATCAAACTCTGTAATGGCTGGCTTCTCATCTAAGACACATCTTGCGATTAGATTTCAAGATCTTGAAGACATTATCAGGATTAAGAGCTTAGACTTTGAATCTAGGTTGCTGCATTCAAATAGCAACTCTGGCACTTACTCTTTTGAGCAAATCACTTAACCTTTCTGTGTTTCAGAACCTTTACTGTAAAATTTACTATAAATGGCAAACTTCTTAACTGTAAAGTAGTACTATTTCATAGAGTTACTGTGAGGAATAAGTAAGTTATGCTTATAGCTAAAATAGTGCCTGATGGTATATTCTTAGTGAATAGTCGTAATTATTATCTTAAAAAGATTTTTATGTATTATTCTACACCCAAATCATTCTTTCTTTATAGCTTTGTCACTTCAATAATTACTCCCTGCTTTTCCTTAGTATGTTAATTCTTACTTTTCTTCCATTGCTTTTGTTGCTTAGCAGTCTGCAGTGTTTAATAATAGATTTATAACCTTTTGATCATTTTTAAAATCTCTCTGTAACAGAAACAGAAATGCAGTACTTGAAGGTCAATCACAAATGGAATCTTCTGGATTTTCATTTCTCACGAGTTACAGTTCTAGATCACCTGGATTGAATTTATTTGATTCTTCTATATTTGATTCAGAAATGTCATCAGATCAGGTAAAATGAAAAACTAAAGTTTTATTTCTGAAAATTGTATGTTGGAACCTTGGGTAATTTTAGTTCTTTAGTACCATACTTTCTTGAACACAGAGTACCAACAGAGGCAATTTAAAAATTCTGAACATCAAGCTGGGGATGTAGCTCAGTGGTGGAGTACTTACATAGAATACATGAAACCTATATGTGTGCCCACATAGGCACTTGAATTTTAATAGTAGAACAAAGTTCCCCATTATCTTTTCATTTTTAACTTCAGATGCCCAAAATTCACATTTTTTAAATTTTTAAAAAATTTAAGGTGAGGAAGATTTAAAATGCAGTTAAAGGCAGTTTAAAATGAATTTCATCTTAAAATTAATGTGGTCAGGTTCTAAGCAACATATTCTCAGTGTGCAAACAAACTACATATTCTCAGTCAACTTCCTACTACCCTCAAAAGTTGGTCTTTTTAACTACATGTATGTACATGGCAATACTACATACACTATGTTGATTAATTTTAAAAGATTTAAAGAATTTCCTTCTCATTTTCTACTTTTCAGTGATATAAATCGTGTTAAAGACTTTACTTCTGTATCTAGCCATTAAACCCAACAATTAAGACATCTTTATTTGAAAAGTAGAGACAATGTGTTATAGTGATTAAAGCTAGACTTAGAAGCCACATTATTTGGATATGTATTGTATGTGGGATATTGAATAAGTCTGTTTGCTTATCTGTAAAGTGGAAATAGTAATAATTGTTACTGTACAGTTTATTAATATTAAATGAGCTTATGCACATAAAGTACTTAGGAAAGTACCAACCACTTAATAAATAATAGTGTAGTATAAAATTTTATTATTCAAGTTATCCACATTTAGCCATTTATATATGAATTAGAATTTTTATTATATCTCCACAATGTATTATATTGTTTAAAATGCAAATGTATTTATAGATAAATGCCTTCAGCATTTATCTCAATTTTATTCAAATGCCTATTTCAAAAACAATTCCTACAAGGGATATGCTAAACATAAAAACAGAATATAGTTACTAAATTCTCATTTACAACATGAGTATAAAATAAATGTTACATAATCTTAATAGAAAGCAATAGAAAGCATGAAACATTTTCAGTAAACTCCAAAAATACTGAGAAAATATTTATGCATAGATATTGAAGTACTTGTATAGGAAGAAATTATTATAAAGATAAATCTCTTCTCAAAATAATTTATTAATATAATCCAATTTGGGCCTAATCCTGGCAAGATTATCTTTAATATTTTTGTGTGTGTAATGGTTGGCTGGAGAAGGAGATTAGCCAGATAAATAATAAGCTCTTTAGGGAAAAGTGGTCAAGAATAATTAAGACAATGTTCAAAAATAAGATTGGTAATAAATTAAAATGGAATTCCAAAAAGATTTCTAATGCAAAAGAAGGAAGAAAAAAAGAAATGTAGTAACAAAATGCAAAGGGAGCAAACATGAATAGTAAAATGTTAGATCAAGTTGTAAACCTTTTAATTACATTAATATGAATGTGCTAAGTACTTCATTATAAGGCAAATATTATAAGAATGGATAAATAGATCCAAATAAGAGACATACTTTATATAGATAACAATAGATTCAAAATAAATGGATAGAAAATGATACCATGAAAACCCTAACCATAAGCAGGTGATAATGAATACATCATTTTTGTTGTTGTCTTAGTTATTTTTATTGTTACTGAGACAGATTACCTGACACCCACAAGTTAAAGGAGGAAAGGTTTATTTTGGCTCACAGTTTGTAGAGGTTTCAGTCCATAGTTGGGTGTGCCAAGGGAGGGTAGCATGGCAGAGGGACATTGCAGAGGAGAAACAGTCCATGGCAGAACAGGAAGGAGAAAGCAGCAGCAACAGCAGCAGGCGTCCCTTTTCGTTTTATCCCATCCTAGCTATAAGCCTTTTACACACACCCAGGTTGAGCCTTCCTATTAGCCAGACTCAGAACTATGCTAAACTTAACAGTGGGCTTAGTTATCGCACCTTTAATCTATATTCACACAACCTTAATCCACATTTACACATCCTACATCCAGCTACTTCAGAAAAGACTCACCTATGAGTTGCATGAGGTTTTGGAGGGACATCTAGATACAAGCCCTAACAGTAGTCTTCAAGATAAAGAATATTATTAGCAACAAAGGAGATGTTTCTTAAAGGTAAACAGTTCTGTTCATAAGAAAGGTATAGCAATCACAAATGTGTATGTGCCTAAGAACAGCTTCAAAATACAGTAAATAAAAACATAATTAAAAGGAGAAATAAACTTTCAAACATGGATATGTATAGCACCTTTTTCTAAGCAATTGATAGAATTGGTCAGTCTTCAGTAAGACCTGGATAACACTATCAATTCCTTTGGACTAATTGAACTTCATAGAACATCATATCCAACAACTATGACGTATACCCTTTCCAAGTGCTGATGGTACATTCACCAAGATAGACCATATTCCGGATCATAAAAGGAGTCTTAATGAATTTAAAGCAGTTAAAATAAGAGCATGTTCTCTGACCACAATGCAATTAAATTAGAACTCAGTAACAGTAAACTGTCTAGAAAAATCCTATATATGTAGGTCATGGAACAAAGAAAGAATTATGAGAAACATTCAACTTTTTTTTATTAAATTTTTTTGGAAATTCAGCATATTAAAAATTGTGGGAGTCTGCCAAAGCCAAAGCAAAATGATGATTTTAAATAATTTAATGATTTAAACAATTAAATAGAACAGAAGAAAGGTCTGAAGTCAGTGACTTAAGGTTCTATCTTGCGAGGCTACAAAAAGAAAAACAAAGCAGATCCAAATTAGATAGAATAAAGGAGTAAAAAAGATGAGAAATCAAGGCCAAGTTGGTCTTTTGAGAATAACTGACAAAATTGTTACAGTCCTTGATACATTGACGAAAAGATACTTAAAACTTACCTATATTAGAAATAAAAGAAGATAATACATCCTAAATATTATGAAATGAATTGGTCAAGGCAACTTTCTAAACATTAAACCTAGAGTAACAAAATAGTGTGCAAGATACATGTACAAATGTATAAGAATTGATAGAACAATTAATGGTACGGGCTGAAAATTTTTGAAACAAAAGAATTTTGAATGTGATAAAGAAGACTACAAATTAGTAGGGAAAATTTTATGCCCTCACATTACACTGTATACCAACAAAACTATATCTAAATGCAATAAATTAAAAAAGATTAACCATTAAACATTTCAGAAGAAATACAGGTGAATATTTACCAGACCTAGGAGAAGGATTCTCTAAGTACAAAAGCAGTGGAAAAGAAAAAAAATTAACTTTAGTTGTATGCAAAATCTGAACTTCTGTATATTCTATATATATTTAAAGACAAACTGATAAAGCACTACAAAATATTTGCAACAATATGACAGAGAATATCTTTAATATATAAAACACTTCAATATACCAATAAGAAAAACAATACCCCCTCTGTATATAAAATGGGCAAAGGTCATTTGGTGAATATAGTTCACTGAAAAAGTCAATGACTTACACACTGTCATGCATATTAACTCATTTAATATTAATGGTTTTCCTTGTTAATTGTTAAAGAAATGTGATTCTGTGCATTAACAGTATTTTTTCAAGCATGCTTCTTATTCAAGCGTGCTTTTTATAATAGAAAAATTTGAAGCAAATTAAATGTTCAAAAATAAAAGAATGGTTGAAACCATATGGCATATCTATAAGAAGAACATTGTACTGCTATGAAAGAGTCAAGTTTTAAAACAGAGTTATGGAAAAAGGTGTATAATGTGAAACTCTCGTGATCCCATTTTTTAAAAACCTATTTTAACTTGATCTTAACTGACATGAAGCTGTCACCATCTGTCCCATTACTTTTGTAGGTAGAAAGGCAGTACTAGAACCTGGTTTGTTAAGGGCCTTCAGAACAAAGCAAATTGATTATAATTTTAGATAATAAGGACTAGAATTTTATGTATTTAGATTCTAAAGTATGAATTATACTTAGAATAATATATTACCTATTAATATTTTGTCTGTTTGTATAATCAAATCAATGCACCTTATTTTAATATAAGTAAATGAAGATAGAACTCTTTTTAGTTTTTCTTCTAGTGCTGGAAGTTAAACCCAGAGCCTGACATATGCTAGGTATTGGCTCTACCACTGAGCCATATCCCAGTAGTATGGAACTCTTTTAAGTACAGTAGTATGGTATATAGAAAGCTACAATGATCTTTAATCCTATATATTAGAAACACCAGACTTTAAATTCAAATATAAATACTGTATATACTGTTCTACTGATTCCACAAGTAATATTTAATGGAAATTATTTTCCAGCTTAGTGAACATCATCATTCTGCAGTGAATCTCAACCCTCCATCATCACAAGAACTTGGTAAGTGATTTGAAGTTTGCCACATCTAAAAAATATGTTCTTTGCCCTTTAGTATTTAGTTTGTCTCTGATTTTCTTAGACATTCAGTTTATTCTTTAAAAAATCTATTACTTCTCTTGTCACTCACTAATCTTTTTTTAAAAAGCAATTTAGCTTCTTGTTTCACTGTCCTGCAATGCTCACTTTGAGATCCCTAATGACTTCTCAGTTATCAAACATTATGGGTATCTTGCATTATTATTATATTCGGTCCCTTTGTAGCATTTGATAAGGTTGACTATTTCCATTTTCTTTCTAAATTTTTGGACTTGTTCCTATTTCTCTGGTGCTTATACTTTTTGAGATCTTTTAGCATTTGATTGGTTAATTCATTCAACATATAAATATGTCCATGTGTATATATTATATTTGGTATCAGGTGCTCCTCATCAGCTTTAGTGATAGAACAGTGGATGAGAATGCAAAATTCTAATAGAGTGTTTATATTTTAGGACAGATCAAAGATAGACAAATATATCAACGTGATATTTCATGTGGTGCATTAAATGACAGTTTTTACAGGTTTGAACTGGCAGATTCATATGTAAAATCTAATATTATATTTATAGAAGATACAGATAGGAGATAACAGCAGGTAAAGTCCTACATGGATTGTATACTGATATCAGTAGAAAATAAACTGAGAAAGGGGGAGAGGAAGAACACAAATAAATGGTAATGAGTCCATCTGTCCATTCAGCTATTTTATTCCTGACGGGTCAGCTCTATTTAGAGCGAAATAATTGAGATGTTAAAAATCATATGAAAATTTTTTTTTATTATTTTTTATTTTAAAGAGAATAGAACAAAACAAAACAAAACAAAGCAAAACAAAACAGAATAGAGTAAAACACAATATAGCATTTCAGAACAGAACACTGCAAGCAATACAGGTCTTCAAAACATAACAACAGGAGGTTAACAATGGTTACCCTAGTCTCTCTTGTCTTCTTCGAAATTGTTATTCATACATTTACAGACAAAAAACTCAAACAAAACAAAATAATATGAAACCAGATAAAACAAAAGAGTGAAAGCATTACAGGCCTTCAAGTCAGACAACAAGAAACCAACAATGGCTGCCGTAATGTCCCCTGTTTTCTTCAAAAGAGCTGTTCCTATCTTCTCGCTTATTGCTTTCTAATAGTAGGAAAGGGACTTAAACCAATCAAATCAAAGAATAAAAGCACCATTGTATTTCAGAACCATTTCTCCATATTTATCAGCAATTTTGTATCTTATTGAGTCTTTCAGTTTCTTACACTAGGGAGACAGTGCGGTGTTTACACATGTGAGTTTGGTTTATTTCACTCATGAGTATGGTCTCATGTCGAATCCATTTACCTATAAAAGCCTCCATGTGATCATTCTTTATAGCTGAATCGTCCTCCATTGTATAAAAGTACCACATCTTTTTTATCCATTCCTTATTTGATGGGCATTTGGGTTGTTTCCAAGATTTGGCTATTACAAATTGTGCTGCTATAAACATGGGTGCACATAGATCGCTGTGGTAAGATGATTTCACCTCTTCTGGGAATATGCCCAGAAGCAGAATATCTGGGTCAAATGGGACTTCCAATCCTAGCTTTTTTAGAAACCTCCAGACTGATTTCCACAGTGGCTGCACCAGTCTACACTCCCACCAACAGTGGAGAAGGGTTCCTTTTTCCCCACAGCCTCTCCAGCATTTGCTGTTGTTGGTTGTCTTGATCCTGGTCATTCTTTCTGGAGTTAGATGAACTCTCAGAGTTGTTTTAATTTGCATTTCTCTAGTGACCAATGATGCTGAACATTTTTTCATGTATTTATTTGCCATTCGTATTTGTTCAGCTGAGAAGTGTGTTTTCATCTCAGATGCCCATTTTTGGATTGGGTCTTTCAATTTTGAGGGCTTGATATTTTTTTAATTCTTTATATGTTCTAGATAGAAGACCTTTGTCTGAAGGGCAGTTGACTAAAATTTTTTCCCATTTTGTGGGTTTTCTTTTCACTCTGTTGGAGATTTCTTTTGACACGAAAAAACTTTTTAACAAGACAGGATCCCAATTGTTGACTCTGGGAAGTGTTTCCTGTGCAGTTTGACTTTTGTTCATGAATTCTCCACCTACCCCTATGTTTTCAAGATTTCTACCTACTTTGTTTTCCAGCAGATTTAGTGTTTCTGTTTTAATATTTAGATCTTTGATCCATTTTGACTTTAGTTTAGTGCATAGTGATAGGCTTGGGTCTAATTTTAGTTTTTGGCATATGGAAAGCCAGTTTTTCTAGCAACATTTATTAAAGAGGCTATCTTT
>RJWT010006005.1:0-29891 GCA_004365215.1 Cuniculus paca | reverse complement strand
AATACAGTATTCACTGAGTCTACGGGCCAGGAAGATGTTAAAATAGGGCCATGATGACCTTTCTTGGGGCTCATGAAATCCTAGGTTTAACAGCCACATGCATTTTCCCCACATGCCCTCTTCCTGTTCTTAGGTCACAGAGTTGGTATATCATTAGAGCTACATTCTATCATAGAGATGATCTGGTCTAGCATGACACCCTCTTCTTACAGGTGAGGAAATAGATGGAGAACATTTCTTTTTTTTTTTTTTTTTTTGGATACCGGGGATCGAACTCACTACCTTGTGCTTGTGAGGCAGGCACTTATGGCACTGAGTTAAATCCCCTGTAGTGAGTGTTTGGTATTGTGTTTCATGATGAAAGTGATTAAGAGAGATTTTGGTACCAGGAAAGGGTTCATTATCCTGATAAAACCAGGTCCTCAGGCCTCATTCCAGTCCTACTGAAGCAAAATTAGCATTTTAACAAGAATCCCAAGAGATTTGTGTGCATCAAAGTTTGAGTCTCCTTCAACCAGAACATCCTTAAATTCAACACTTTTGAAAGCTCAGTTCTTCCAGCATCTCTCTGAGCAATGTGCTACGGACCCTTGATGGAATCTACTATTGAATTTTATTAGTGTGGCTAATCCAGAGGTAGGTGGCACAGATTTTTTTATTCAACTGGATAACCTTCCCATCCTTTAGAAAATTTCCACAAATGCATCATCTTAGGCAAGGGCTTACATATTGAACAATAATTGCTTTTTAAGCCAAAATGATTCTGCTTAACATTTTAAGGACCAAATCATACGGGGACACCTGGCAGAAACATGAGTGTGTTCAGAAAAGCATTCAGCCTGTAGCACAGAAGTAGGGTAGAGCCAAGATTCTTCTTAGAAAAGTGTTTTTCAGACTTTGGATGGGAAACCAAGATGGTTCATAAAATTAATATAGTGGGTCATAGCCATCATGAAAAACTGGAACAGAATAATCAATAACAGAAGGAAATGAAGTGGAATAGAAAATACAAGGGTATCACTCATAGTGAGGGGAAATTCGAGTTTGTTAAACAATGTTCCAGTATATGTGTGTCCCACAAATCTGAAAGTAAAATGTGGGGTTCCCCCATTGGCTACCAGTCAAAAATGTAAAAATCACTATGACACACTACATCGAATAAATATAAAAAAATTTCAATCTCTAGTCATAAGAAGGTATGCTTTATTTTTAAAATTTTGAGGTGAAAGTCTGTAACAGTAAGTGTTGTGGTTTCTACAGCAAGACCAATATTCATAATTTAGAATATTAAGTAAATCCACCATTAGTTCAATATTTCCTCAGATACACAGGTGCCTGGCTTAATTTTTGGAAATAAGTTTTGAGTATGAAATAGAATTTTAGAAATTTTGATTTTCATAATTCCTAAACTGCAATAGCCTTCCATTATTTGGGTATTCTTCTAACAAAAATATCTGATTTCCAAGGTGAAACCAGATTTAAGGTCTTCCTTGTAAAACATAGCAGATATGAAATATTTCCTAAAAATCAACATTTTATCAATAGAATTTAAAAATAGTGGAGGCATGATTATTTGATTTACCACCCAGTTCACATTAGGTAATATAATGGCAAGAAGCATTTAGAAGTTTTCAAATCAATGTTTGTTTGGAACAGTGTGGAGAATTCCCTTCGTTCATGGTGAAATTCTTTCTTACAAAAAGGGGAAATTCTTCCCCATAAAGAGTGAAAATTCTTCCCCAGAGGAGAATCAGTTTTAAATTAATTTGCCAATACATTCAGTTCATTTAGATTTTCACTCCGGTTCTCTTTAGAAAAAGTGTTTTACAAATTATGTATGGACTGAAAGCCAATATGGCATCATATTTATAACTCAGAGTTTATGTATAAAAAGTTGACTTAAAAATAATGGAATGGTATCAGAATTATTCATTGTGCTCTGGCTTAAGCAAAGTGGGACTCCTGGACTGTTCCATAAACCAATGTTTTCGGAGGAGTCATTTTTCTTTCCTTTTCCAGGAGCTTAATACGTTATTCTTGGTGCAAATTTTATATTAGTACACATGCGTGCATTTTACTTAGATCCCCATTTCTATATATTTCTAATATGATTTCTAAAATAATCTTTATTTACTCTTAATTAGGAAAAATTGGAAAGAATGCTTTCTATGCTTGCTTTTTAAAATAGCTAGTGACCTTGGAACCACTTTGAGAGAATAGATGATAATGTAGCCAAGATATTTTTGCATTCTGTATGTCAAAGTGGTATCTGAGAGTTTCTTTGGAAGACGCATGCAAATGATATTATAACGGTTTCGTTCAGGTTGGCTGGTTAAAGAAAATGCTACCAGAAGTTTTCCTTACGGTCATGTGGTGAACACATAGCTAAGCTGTTAACAGCACAGAAACACAACCTGTAAAGAACATTAAAACAAACTGATTAAGTTTGGCACGATAGAAAGACTCTCAAGAGAACTAAAATCCACCAGCACAATCCAAAATAGAGGAGGTCTTCTTATTGGCCACTAGTTAAAATAATTTAAGCTACTTAATAAAAAACATGACTCAGAACTTGAGCATTTAGGCAAAGAACATACAAACACTTCTGTTCTTGGCAAGGTCAGAAAAGTTATGGTAGTACACAACTCTGTGAGGTAAGAGGCCTAAAATAGCAAGCTGTAATCCTTGCTGGTAGATTTGAAAATAAATTATATTTACTGTATTAGTAGAAAGACTGCCTTTCTGATTAGAATTGAAAGGAGTGTTACGCAATAAATATGAAGAGTTGACTCTTACATGCCAGTTGCTCTTTAATATGGCGTGTGTGTGTGCATGTGCGTGTGTGTGCGTGCATTTAAGGGGATCATATGATTTTCTGGGTTTCCCCTAAAGAGAAGTTTAATTTGTTAAATGTCTAAGTTAAATTGGGTGCCTGTACTTTGTGAGGCTATGGAGACATAATTGTGATTGGTCCATGATGGGTAATTTTCAGGTTTAATTCTCCTTTGAGTGTTTAGGTGCATTGGTGATTGTAATTGCCTCTCATGGCTGAAAGGTTGAAAAGTCGCGACGAACAATTCATTCATTGTCCTTATTCACATCTGGGTTAATTTTTCCTTCTTGGAGAACTCTGTACCACTCTGTTCTTTGCTTCTTGCCACAAGATAGCAATGCCAATTTCCCTCTGTTTACTTGGAAGTCTTGAGGCTGATGTATTGGTGCTAGCCACAAATTAATGGAATTCTTTCCAGCTGCAATGTTTTTGGATCGTCAAACAATAAGCCAAAAACATTGAACTGCTTTGGCTGTTTTTCTCTTAATTATGTGTCATTCTCAGAGATGATGTAAACACAATTACTAGTTGAAATGACCATAACATTTAAGATATTTCAGAGAAATAGATGAAACTATTATGGAAAGCAGTGGGTCAAAAAAAAAAGTTCTTTGTATTTGAAGCCAGGGGGTATATCATCTCATAAGAGAAAGCATTTAAGAAGGGAAAATACTTAGGCTTAATTGTGTTTATGCTAAACAAAGTAGTATAGAGGTCAAGATCCGAGGTAAGGTATCTGGTGTCCTTGGGTTGATGTTCAGCCTGTGCCCCAGAATTGTTTTACCTCTGCTATGACATAACCACTGGGAAAGAATATTAGGCAGAGGGGGAGTGGTGGCAGCTTGCTAGGGTCTATTTTGAGATGGTTGCAGATTCCCATGACAGATCACCTGGCCAATCTGAACACAGAGCATCTGATCATCTGATGAATTCTTACCATTTTGTTCTGCATGTAAAGGAGTCATAAGATACATAGAAAACTGAGGCTGTCTGTGCATCATGGTCATAAATTAAAAGGACAAGAAGACCCCTTTGGCTGAAGGAGTAGACTATTTTATTTATTTACTTGTTTATTTTTAGGGTAGATGCTTTAAAAGGCTAACTTTTGACTCTTGTGTCTTAAAATCTGTACTGACTCATTTTGTACATTAACACTCTCAATATTTGTTGGATTGAGATGATCCTGAAATTAATTGACTATCACTTTAGTTTCTCTGAATCAATCAAAATGTTTTTCACTCTTGGAAAATTTAAGTCAAACTGTGACTTTGATTCAAATAGTGGTCCTCTTCCTGGCGTGGTCTTTAGAACTGTATGAGGACATGTGTGTTAAATTAAACCAAAATTGGCCTCAATCTACCTCCATATCTTGATCTTAAGACTTTAGCTAGCTAACAGCAACCTAACTTAGTATGTAAGCAAATTGCAACCTAACTAAGATCGTATTTTTCTAAGAAATAGCTGAGTCTCAGCCAATCATAGCATTCCAGTTTCAATCAATCAATAGCTGCCAATTGATGAGCCCACGTCCATATAAGGCAAATCCTTCATCAGATAGTTTTCATTGAGGACAAATGCCAAGCTGCATACAAGCAAGCTATTTCTTTACATCACCTCTGTTCTCTCTCACCCCCTGCACTCATTCCTGAGTGTAGCTATCTGAACGTCTACTGCCTTGGGGTGTTGCCTGAGCCATGAATTGTTCTTTGCTGAAATAAAGTCTAATGAATTCAATTTGTCTAAAGTGTTTGTCGTAATATGTGTGTTAATATTCAGAATGACACTCTACTCCCAGAAATGCAGATGCAGTTATTATGTTGTGACATCTGACTATGGGTGTCCCTTACAAGCTCCTCAGATTCCAGTATAGAGCACTGATTGAAAGCTGCTACTATAAGGGAATATGGAAAAATGAAATATGCATAACATTGAAGGCCATGTAAGAATTTTTATCTGTGTGTTGCCAGTATACTTTATTTCTTTTTAGCACTTTTTACATCTTCTATCAAAAACCTCTCTTTTTATGTGCAAGTGAACTAGGACAATTATTTATCCTTCAGTAATTTATTTTGAAAACTTACTAAAAAGTTTAAAATGCAAGATATGAACATATGCATGTTTTTAAAGAGAAATCAGAGTACAGTATATGTGAATTTCTCTGAACACATCCATTTGACCAAATTATATAACAATATTATATATGTCCATTCATAGGGAAAAGGAGCTGGATACAAACACAAAAAAGTGTTGTTGCATTGAAAGAAAATATTAGAGTTTTGCAAAGGGGAGATAAGATATATACATGATATAATTGAATAGAAATAAAAATGAATAATACAGAATAGAATGAACTTATGCCAGAATTTACATTTCTAAAGCTCACATTCTTTCCATTAATGTTATTGATCAAGGAGAGAAATGAAATGCAATATGTTGACTGTATAAAAAACGGGAAGTTTGAAAAGTTCAGATTCATTATTTACTTTTAACAAAAGAAAATAATCACCATATAATAGCTCTTGGAAAAGAGAAAGGTATAATCAAGGCATGGATGGATAAAATAGCTGTTGGAAAATGTAAGAGTCCTGAAATTTGATGATATCAGGCAATCTTCTACTGTCTAAAATAACTGCCAGGCAGAATTTCTCCTCTCAGCCTGCATTTGATGAAATCATATGGTTATAAATCAAGTCCAGAAATGGAAATCAGTAAGTGGACCACATCCTTCTGATGGTTTTGAAAATCTCTATCCTGCCTTTCTTGGGAAGAAATGTCTTGATTATGAGTGATCTATCATTTTCAACCCTGCAATGTTACTCAAATCAACAGTCTTTTTAGTAGCTACCTAAATCTTTTAATGTTCAGTCAAAGCTAACTGGTACCATGAGAAGGTGGACATTTGATTTACAGGCATTTTCTTCCATAGCATAAATCTAAGATACTCCCTTTCCACTTAATGAAATATTCATCATTTGTTTCAATTTGCCCCCTCAATTAAGAAAACATGTTGGTTACTGATTTTGGTAGTGAGAATTCATAAATTTATCAAATCCTCCCTTGATTCCTTACACCTAGTCAAAGTTTCTGGATAATGATGTAAATGTAGGTGGTCCTCCATTCTACAGAATATTCTTAACTGTTGTCTCTTTATAAACAACTTACTTCTCCCAGGGACACACCACATTTGGATGGCTGTTTCTCCTCCTGGAAAACTCCCGCGCATCCTTCAGGATTTGGACCTCATAGAATCTCCTCTGTGATATTTCTCTGGCACTCACCCAACCCTGGCAGAGCTGGTTTCTTTGTACTTGGTGTAGTGGAAGCTGCTATGAAAGGAATTACATTGTATTTTTAATTAACTGTTTATATGTCAGCTGGAAACCCTAATTTTTCCTGTAGCATTTTAAATCAAACTATGATTTCAAGTTCTAATTAGTCATTTTTAAATTTACTTTGTTTTGACCTAAGGAACTCCTGTTCATTGTAAACACAATGAAACTAAGCAGAAACAAAAAGAAAAATATCACACCCAATACCCCACCCACTAGAGAAAACTGCAGTTGACTCTCTGTATCCCTGAGTTCCACTTGTGCAGACTTCATTAACTGTGGGTCAAAAATTTTGAGAAAAAAATTGCATCTAGGGGCTGGGAATATAGCTCAATGGTAGAATGCCTGCTTTGCATGTGTAAGGCCATGGGCTTGAATACCAGAAGTTGGAAAGAGATTACATCTTCATTGAATATGTTCAGACTTCTTTTCTTGTCATTATTTTCTGAGCAGTATGGTACAACTCTTTATGTAACATTTGCATTGTGTTACTAAGTATAAGTAATCTAGAGATAATTCGAAGTGTATGGGAGCATGTACATAGATCATATGCAAATTCTGAACCATTTTATATAACGAACTTGAACACCTAGAGATTTTGGAATGCATGGTAGTAGCACTGGATCCAATCCCCTGTAGATAGGGAGAGACAACTGTGCTCGTAATGCTTGTTTTATTTCCTTCCTGAAATCCATCTGATTCCATTGAGTAAAGGCTATTTTCAGATATTTGCTCTCTTAAGCAATATTTGGTCATCCTTATATGCAAACATAGGCATGCTTGGTTATGTTTTTCACCTATATAGGAAGGTAAAAAGTTGTTAAACCAAATGATAGGACTAAAAAACAAAACAAAACAAACAAGCAAAAAAAACTATTCTGCTTTGTACTCCAAAGTAACATTCTGAAAAGTTGTTCCTGTAGCTTGTATGAAAATTCTCATATGCTATGGAGGCATCGTTTATGTTTCTGTCTCACTTTGAGGGCAGAGAAGGCTTTTATCCACTTCACATTTCAGTGCCTGAGGCACTGTCTGGCACAGTAGGCCATCATGTTTGGTCAGAAAAAGTTGGATGAATGGAAGGATGATTAGAGGAAAGAAAGGCAAATTTATTTTCACTTTCAAGGCAAAGCACCTGATCTCAGCTTTTGAAGTCCGGTATTGCTCAGAAAGCAGATTGAAAAGCTGTCTCTATTTCTTTACAGCCTCTTTTGTATCCTCATTTTGTGGTTGTCTCATTGGTGGTATATATATCCCCTCCCTTCAGTTTATGACTCAGCTTTGTCTTTACCCAAAGCATACAGGTGAAAATGATGACCTGCTCTTTCTAACCAGTGCTAGGGTTTTTTTTTTTTTTTACCTGTCTCGTTCGGTATTTGCTGTCGTCAGAAGTTACATTCCCCAAGTCCCAGATACCTCTCAGACTGGGTTACGACATTAAACATGGGAAGGGATGTGAGTAAACAGTATGTTCAACTTCTGCTGAATGGTCTCAGCTAAGCTGCACATGAATCAGAATGTTCCTTGATGTCACAAGCAAGCAGCATTTCTATCCCAACCATGCCGGGCTTAGATCAGCAAATCCCACCTACCCTGCAGTGGGTGTGAACTACCGTTATTGCTGCTGTAAGGTATGGTTTTGGGGTGGTTTGTTGTATAGGATTATTATAGTTTTCCAGATGAATTGCTCTCATAGCCATAGACATCCCTCAGATACGTTTTCCTTCCAACATAGCCAAATATGAAAGAATGCAGAAAACCTCAGAGGTCACATTTCTGCTTTGTCTTTTGGACTCATGGACAGAAGACATCATGCAGGCATTAAGGACTCATATACTGTAGTCAGTGAGCTTTTGGAAAGATACTAGCTCACAGGACACCCTTACCCATTATAATTAGTTCTGTGACATATTTTATGTGCCAACATTTTAATTTCTTTTCTAAAGTGAAGACACTAGGGGATCCATCTCATAATACTATAGTTAAATTGAAATATATGATATAAAAAAAGCATTCTTGGATGATAGTCAATTCATCTAAATATATTTTCTATGAAATTTAGTATTTAGGAATATGCAGGTACTATATTTACACATTTGCATAATCAGGTAAAATATTTCTCACTCATTTTTCTTTTTCAAAGTTATTTTCATGACTCCTAGGACTATTCTAGGTTTCACCCTAGAATATTTATTCCCTAAATTATAGGTCAAATATTGGGTATCCTTAGTGGATCTGCTTCTAGTAAAAAAGCCTAGTAAGAGATTGAGATATTGTGATTCTTACAGTCTCAGCCTTGATACTCCGACTAGTGTGCACTGGTAATTTAATGCACACTTTATATGTTGAATGTTATTGAAATGTTCGAAATTAAATGACAAAAAAATTTGAAAAAATGTAAAATCTCATCTTTTATGCAATTAAAAATTATTAGAAATGCAAAATTAATTCACGTATATATCCTAAGACCAGCTGGGGGAGAAAACCTTACAGTATGAAATATTGCTTGAAAAGAATAAGATGTATACAAACATGTCTACAGGCACCATTGTTTAGATAAGCTGGTATAAGCAAGGGTGCTATTGAGAAAACTCAGCAGCCAGAGTCAGAGGTGCTTCCGGTATAGCTTGTGGCAATTCCGTAGACCAGAGAACGCAAAGGACCTGCGTGGGGATCTGGAAGTGGCCCAACAGGAGCTGAACCTAGAGACTGGGTTGGAGAGGGCAGGAAGTGAGCTTTAAGAGGGCAGATTAAAAACTGGTATTTATCTTGTGGGGCATAGCAAACCCCTGAAGAGTTTTCGGTAGATAGACGGCCAAGACCTTTTTGGCAGTGGCATGGAGCAAATGGAAGAAGCAGTCGGAGGAAGGAACTGACTGCCAACTTTTGTAATGGGTTGTGGCCAGTTCTCTGATGAAAGAAGTGGGCCAATAGAGCCCATTCAGGCTGAAATAGGACCTCATCGACTGTCTAAGAAACCTATTAAGAAAGAGGACCCCATCAGAAACAGGATCTTAGCTAGTACATGGAGCAGGGTCCCACCCCTAAACAAATGGGGCTGCTGGGAGCTAGATGGGATAATCATTATCCTCAGTCATGTGGAGAGGAGATCTCAGAACCAGGGAAGATGTCTTCACCCAGTGTGAGGCCACGCAAAATGCTTCTGGTTGATTAGTTTGCACCAGGTGACAAAGGCGTCACCAGAGACGAATTTAAAGGCATACCCTCAGTTGGGAAAAGGGACTCTTGGTGCACCATGAGCTCAGTGGGTTCTTCTTCTTCTTTTTTTTAAATTTTGAAGAGAATGTAACCAAATGAAATAGAATAGAGTCAATCACAACAAAACAATGAACATGGTACATGAGTTCAAAACAGGGTAAAAGGAAATCAATAATGGCTACCATAATGCCTCTTGTTATCTTCAAAATAACTGCCCATACCATCAGGCATAAATAAAATCAAACAAAATAGAACAAAATAAAACCAGTAAAACAAAACAAAACAAAAAACAAACAAAGCAGAACAATGTAAGCAATACAGAACTTCAAAACAAGATAATAGTAAAACAACAGCGGCTACCATAATGCTTCTTGTTATCTGCAGAGTAGTTGCCTACACCTTCAGATATAATACAATCAAACAAAACAAATTAGAGCAAAATCAATCAAAACAAAACAATGAAAGCAACACAGGGCTTCAAAACGAGACAACAGGAAATCCACGATGGCTACCATTGTATATCCTGTTATCTTTGAAAAAGCTGTGCATGCCTTCAAGTAAAATAAAATCAAACAAAACAAAACAGAATAAAACCAAACTAAACAGAACAATGAAAACAGTACGTGTTGCAATCACAATAATACATCTTCTTGACTTGAGATGAGAGGACTTAGCCAGGCAGTTTGCAGTCTTTGAGACGTCAGGCTGGGACAGACACACACGAGGGCGACATGATTTCATCTCTATCCCTTGGAAAGGGTGAGAGTTAGGGGTTGGTACATGGTTTAGGTGATGTGCTAGAACAACCAAGAGCCGCCCATACTTAAAAAATAATCATTTGTGTTGTAAAAGTACCTCCTTTATAACCTGAAAACATTCCTCTTCTCTTTGTTACATGGATCTTGTTTTAGATTTTTTATATTTCTTTCCTGAAGTTGCAATTCAGAGCTTTAGTAACAAACCACATTTTCCAAAAATCTCATCTGAATTCTGGCTTGTGAAAACAGTTGAAAGATTTTGAATCCAATGATTTTTATCCAACTGTGAAATTCATGGTATAGTCTTACACCCAGCAAATTATTCTTTGGACTTGAATAATCAGAATTGTAAGTGTTCTTTAAAATAAGCACAAATTTAAATAGTACATGACCTGGTATCTTTCTTGTTAATATGTAACCAAGTTTATTTTCCCTAGCAATGTTATATTTTCAAAGAGTTTCAAAATATAGCACTTAAACTATTAGACATTTGTATAATTAAATTTGCTCCAATTAAAATTTGCTTGGTGTATAGATTAGGAGTCATATTTAGGAAGAAATTTAGACAAATTTTACATTTACGCATTTGATAAAAATACCTTGGAGTTTTAAACTCAACGGTGTCATGAAGAATGTACTCCATGAAAGATCATGTGGTTGATAGGCCAAGGCAAGTCCAATTAATAACCTTTTAATTCTCCCTGGTTTTTCTGCAACTTTTTGAAAACATACTTTATTATCTCATACCTCCGTTTGCTCATTCAAAAAATAAAATGATTGCACAGTGGTATTCTGAGAGCTAATTATATATCTATGAAGTAATTAAAGCAACCGTCAAAACTATTTACTAAGATGAAATATAGTTTAATTGCTTCCATTTTATTACTGACACTGTGGGGCTTTTAATTTGCCTGCTGAGATTTTCAAAGCAATGGATAAAATGCATAATTGTGATTAGATGGAAATGAGGACTGTCGTTATTAAGTTTATCCCAGAAACTTGTACTCAGGCCAACCAAGACCTGCTTGGTGAATTGAAATAGACTGAGAATCCCTATGGTGATTTCCCATTAGGCATTTCTTGCAGTTTAAAATACCATGGCAAAAATGGATGCAATCAGTTGAATGAGTGAATGGTAGCCAAAGTATCTAAAAATCTCTCCTTTCACTTGCTTTCTCTAAAATTGTTCTTAGCAGTGTTTCATTAATTTTTCTATTTTAACCCTATATTAAAATTATTTATCCTCAAAGTAAAGGAACTGACATAATTTAAAAAGTGTGGGAGATAAGAGACACTTTAGAGAAGATGTAGAAAATGCATCTTTAGAGAGGGAGAGACAAGCCTATCTTGATAGAAGGAGAAAATCAAAGAACTGAGAAATAGTATGTGGATCATAAGCAGAAATAAATGCCTTCATTTACCCACAGGACGTTGGAGATTGTTTTTGTGGAGAGCTGAAAGGTCCCAGAATGAAGACCTACAGAAACATTTCATTGGGCTACCACATGATTGGCCATGTATTCATTTCATCTATATGAACCACACAAATGCAAAGATAGCTTCTAGTGAATTCCTGTGTGTTTTTTATTGTTAAATGTAAATAGAAAATCAAGCACCTTCAGCTACTTTAGGAAGTCCTATTATAGGAAAGATAGAGCCCAAAACAAATAGGAGAAAAAGAGATGAGAGCCAGAAGAAGTAATACGGAGAAAAGAAGACCACACTACAGAAATTATTAGTTATCTCAGTAAAATATATGGAAATGTTGAAACCATTCCACCTTAAACTGTCACCAAATGTGATAAACAAAGAATTAAAAGAAGTCTTATAAATTAATAACAGGATAATTTGAATGAAAACTATAGATGTGTTGGAAAATAAAGTTGAGGGAAATGATTAGAATACAGAAATAAAAATAAAAGGATATGAGTGCTAGGGCAGAACTCATAAGTATTATATGATTATTCCAATTGATCTAATATCCAATAAGGAAATATTAGAGCAAATTAGAACAGAAATAGTGAGTAGCACATTACAATGAAATAATATAAGAAAATTGCTCAGTGCTATGGAGATTGAAGTAGTCCATCAAGTATTCAATATAATGAATGAAAAATATTAACATCAAGGCAACATTTTTATTCTATTTTAAAAAACAAGGTCTAAAGAGATCATTGTGAAATTTTCCAAAATAAGAAAAATGAGACCATAATAAATGAGTTAGGCACACAAATCTTACCAGATAGCAACGATGAAAATCAGAATTCAGTGGAAATGGTCTTCACCATGGTGAGTGAGAATGGTTTTCAAGTCATAATTGCAAATCTATCATAACCATCTTTCCAGTATTGGGGTAGAATGGAATCATTTTTAGACCTACAAGTTTTCAAAATAATCCTCTTCCCCCTGCCCTACTAAATATTTAATCTCAAGATAGACTGTAAAAATGTGTTTCAGTAGAATAAACACATGAGAAAAAGGATGATTTAGATTCAGATCAAAATGTAAGAGAGGCAAATATAATTTTGAGAATGAGGAATAAAGGAAATTTTGAATGGCAGGTGTTTCAACCGAGAGTATGAAAATCCCAGTATGGAACAGAATGTTTGAAGGGCTCCCCAAATTATCTCTCGATGAAAAGGTACCAATGCATAGTGATCAGACAGGGTCACCCTCATTGAAAAAGTCAGGGGAATGTTTTCAAAGCCACTAGAGTGTATGAAAAGTCTAAAAAGCTAGGCATGGTGGCACAGGCCTGTAATCTTAGTTCTTAGGAGGCTGAGGCAGGAGAATTACTGTGAGTTCAAGGCCAACCTGGGCTGCAAAGTAAGTTTGAGGCCTGGCTGAACTACATAGCAAGACCCTGCCTCAGAAGAAAGTCTTAAGATTTAGGCAAATGTAAAATCTTCTTTAGCAAACAAGTAACAAGTAAATGTACTGATTTTGGCTCAAAGTTTCTTTTAATAGATTTACCATATCTTACTAAGACTGCACATGGGCCTAGGACACTTCCAGTTGACTTCTGTCCACCATTTTTCCTTCAAAGTCAGGCCTGCTTCATGGTCCATTAGCTCACCTCAGCTCACATGGCTTCCTCACTGTTTACTTTCACACAGCCACTTTTCCTTGAAGTGTTGTGTGCATTGAATCCTTGAATCCTAGCTTGGTGCATGATCATTGGAGGGCTCAAACAAACACACCTAGATTCATTTTGTTGGACAGAACTATAATAGATATCAACTTTTCTCTTAATTACAATACAAACTACATGGTGATTTTTCCACATAAAATGTTCACATACAATTCATCATAACCTGCAAGACGGGTGCTGTTATTATTTTCCTTAATTTGCAGTTGGAACATTGGGTGAAGCAGTCACAGGTGGCACAGTGGATGGAACCCACGTCATCTGCCTGGGGAATTAGTTCTTAAAAATTGCACCAGCTGCCATTTAAACGCTCTGCTACAGTGTGTCTACAAAGTGTGCATATGGCCTCAATGGTTAAAATCTCCGATTTAACTAACAGACCTGTAAGCTCTTCCATTCTGATCATTATTTTTTTAAGAGGCTGCGAGTGCTGGTGTTAGTGCTGTGACAGTCGCTCCCGTCTCTGTAGGTGAGCAGCTAGTGATCACAAGCCAACAGTGGAAGAAACTGCTAGGTAGCTGTAGCTCAGTGTTTCAAATACTATTCTCCTAGTACATTGGCCCCCAGAAAGACATGCCCTAGTGCCTGGAGCCTACAGATGTGATCATGTGTGCCAAAAGAATGCCTATTACCTTATATGTCAAAAATATGATTAAGTTAAGCATCTAGAGAAGAGATATTTATCATGGGTTTTCTTGATGAGCTCTAAGTACAGTCATTTGTGTGTTTATAAGAGCAAGGCATAGGGAATTTTGAGCCATACAGAGAAGTCAACGTGAAGACAGATACAACAAAGAGAGATAGAGCTGCAAGATAAAGACTTGACAGTAGTCACTAGAAGATAGAATCAGAAACCAGATTCTTCTCTACAGTCTTTGAAAGGAGCACGGGTGTGATGGTATCTTAACTTGGGATTTCTGAGAGAAGGACTTTCTGTTTTTCCAAGCAATTTAAGGATGATGTAATTTGTAAAATCTTCCCCAGGAAACTGATACATAAGACAAACATAATATATTTCCATTCAACTCCAAATAAGGGTTGAGCAATTCTACAAGGACCAGGTATGGGGGACTCAGGAAATATTGTTTGTTTGTTTGTTTTTTGAGACAGGGTCTGGCTATGCAGTTCAGGAAGAGGCCTCGACTGCTGCACTAAATCCATTGGTGACCTTGGCTGATTGGCAGTGTGATTGACCAAGGCTCCCTGGGTCAGGGGTGAGTGATGAGATGTAATTATGTAGAGTTCTGCAGGGACAGCACTAGGTAGTAGGAGTCCAGCAAAGAGAATTTTGCAATAGTCTTGCAAAAGAGAAGAGGGAATGAGCCAAGGCTGTGAAATAAGACTCAGGGTATTTGAGATTTTGGTCCAGTGTGGGTGGTTAGGATGAAAAAGAAGTCATTCTGGATTCGAGTAGAAAGAGACAAAAGTGAATGCAAATGCTGGAAAGGAAACCATAGCTGAAGGAATGTGAGCACCTTCCTATAACATTCTAGGCTGAATATGAGATTCGAATGCCGAGTGGTGTCTGCAATTTATCAGCTCAGTGACCTTGACCTCTGTACTGCACTCAACCTCAACTTCTCTGTCTGAAAAGGGGGGAGAAAATGAAGTGCAGTGCTACTTATTTCCTAAAGATGATATCAAGATGCAAACAGATAATGTTGGTGAAAACACTTTCTAAAGATTAAAAAAGAACTTTGATGGCTCCTATTTGGAGAATGATTGCTTCCTGAACACATAGATGGTCAATATCACCCAGGTCTGCAACCCTCAAAGGCAGCAGGGCTGCAGGTACAGCTGTGGGAGACCACGGAAGCCAGGTGAAAGCAAAGCAGTAATCTGAAGTCCTGCATAGCAGCGGAGAGAAAAAGGCTAATGGAAAGCCTCTAGGAACCTCCAGGTCCTGGGGATCAATCAGAACATTGGAGGAAATGAAGGCTGTACAATGTAGAAAAAGTATCAGAGACTACAGGAAAGATCTTCAAGAAGGGACAAGATGATCATGTCTCTACATGCTTCTATTAATATCGACAAGTACAGCAGGTCCATGAGAGTGGACAATTTCAATTCATGATAGCATGTAAGAAATCATTGGGGACCATGAGTTTCTTTCAGAAGCTATGCTCTAAGGTTGGTTTTGTTTGTTTGTTTGTTTTGTTTTGTTTTTTGTACCGGGGATCGAACTCATGACCTCGTACTTGCCAGGCAAGCGCTTGTGCTGCTGAGCCAAATCCCCGGCTGACATTGTTTTTTAGGGTGGTGAGGTACTAGTTGTTGGTTTGTGTTGAACACTCACCTAACCCATGCTGAAGAGCTATTTTTCACTTGAGATGAAATTCACACAATATAAAATTAACCATTTTAAAATGTGAAGTTCATTTTTCTGTACCTTCACAATATTCTGCAACAAACACTGCTATCTAGTTCCAAAACATTTCATCACCCAATAGCAATCTTGTCCCCATTAGGGAGTCACTCCCACTCTTCCCTATTCCTAGTGCCTGGAAACTCCCAATCACTTTCTGTCTCTGTGAGTGTATATAGATATTGATTCCAAAGGCTTCAGAGCAGGGAGTCAAACAGGAACTTAGGTGTGAATAAAGGTTCAGTCTTGAATGGGCAACTTGGAACAAGGGAATGCTGGGAACCAGTTAACCTTAGAAAATGCACCCTGTGACAATAAAGCCATAGAGGCCACACTGACATGAATGAAGATGTGTTTTGATTTTCTGCTTTAATTCAAACTGCTCTCAGTTTCAAAAGCAGAATCAGAGGAGGAGGATGGTTTCTACAAATTAGTGGAATGAATGTGAATGGTGGGACCTGGTTTAGACGTATAATAACTTTTAAGAAGAAATGCATGTAATCTAAACTTCATTGTTTTTAGGGTGTTTTTTAAAAAAACTGTTTTATAATCGGGGAAATTTTGCCCTTAAGTGAATACTATTTGTAAATAATCCTCTCTAATTGAAGGCTTAAAATGTCTGGGCAAAACCAAAAATGACTCCCTACCCAAGGTTTAGTAACAGTTTAGGTATTCAAACAGGAGCAGCTGAGGAGTCCTGCTGGGGTTTGATCTGAGTAAACCTGCTATTACTCATCTGCCCAGCTAGACTTTCCCTGGGCAAAGCAAAGGGTAACCAAAGTGCATTAATTGCTCATGGATGACTCAAGATAAACAAAAACCTTAAAACTTATAATCTCTGTTTCAAATAGTGTGTTTCGCAGATAGAAAAGTCCCTCTTTGGTGGGGAATTGCAGTTTGAACATTAGGTCTTCTCCAAGTTCTACTGCATATGTCAAGCTTTTGAAAATGGTACATAAAAAGGCTTTATACATTTAGTGGAATATTCTGAAACACTAATTTTACAGGTGCATATGAGAAAAGTGCAGTTCCAAGTATCAGAATGCCACTAACCATAATGCACTCCGTATGCAGGGGCAGTTAATTTAATATTAAACCAATAAAACATTTACCAGTGCCAGTGAAGGTTTTGGTTGTTGACAGCTAGCTAGGTGTCCCACAGTCATGCTGTCTTTCTGTTTGCAGGCCAATTTTACACAGCTGCTTTCTCCTGGAAATCATGGCTCATTTGAAGCCTTCACAAGTATGACAAATAGCTTCTCTAAGCCTTAGCGACGGTGGAGAAGCTTGGAAATATTTAGCAGCATTTATTAGCTTGAATATGAAACAAGATTTCATTTCGTTCAACTACAGCCTCTGACTATACGGAGGTTTGATTATTGTGGGAAATGCGAGCTGTTCAGGTGTGTGCATCTCTTACGGGGCGCTGCATAAAATGATCACCCATAGGTCAATGCCAAGTTCAACCACATAAAAGTTTTAATGTTGATCAATAAAATGGGAAAAGTTAAACTGAAGTCTTTCCTTTCATACTCAGTTATCTGGAAGTACTGCCCATTAGTTGTCATTATAAGAATAACAGTTGTAAAATAGAGCATTTTATATAGGACAGGAAATGCTGAATCTAAGCAGGAATTCAGGAAGGATAGGAAAAGGATATGTGAAAAAAACTAGATGTTCCTTAAATTACAAGAAAGAAAGAAAGAAAGAAAGAAAGAAAGAAAGAAAGAAAGAGAAAAAGAAAAAGCTAGAGTTATGCAAAGTGTACCTGAGTTGCAGTAGCCAAGACAATCTACCCAGCTGTAAGAATTTGGAGGGATAAGGGAAAAGCACTTGACATGGGTGTCTGACAGCATGTGGGACTGGAGTGGAGGGTCTTCATGCACACAGGATGACATATTTTGAGAAAAATGGTACCCATATGGCTGAAGTGAAGAGTTCATAAAAAGACCATGTAGGCAGGCAGAAGTTTGGATAGATTGAATTGTCTGATTACAGAGGTTCTGGAGTTCCAGGATAGGATTACTTTTATTTTTTTTCTCTCTCTCCCATAGGAAGTAGGTGTGTACATGTGATGAAGGCTTTGGGAATGTGAGTGTGACTTAAGAAAGAAGGGTTTTGGGAAATTCCCAAATTTGGGAAATTATAGTACTTCTTGAATTAATCAACACAGAGAAAATTGAGAAATGCAGTGTGGTCAGAAGATTAAGTAATGATGTACCTGTACTGGGTTGGAATTGGCAGTGATAAAAAGGCATGGAATGTTTTGAAGAGTCATTTGAAAGAGAGAAACATTTTGAAGGAAGTATTTATAGGACCTGAGAACTCACTGGGCGTAGACAGTGACATGTGGGCAAGTCCAGGCGGATTCGGGGACTTTGAGCTTAAGCAATTTGAAGAGCAAAATAAGAAAACCTGAAGACACAGCTGACTTAGAGGAGGAAAGGGCGAGAGAAATCAATGTTTGGATTCCTAGTAGACTTTTGGGAAAGTGTAGAACAAAACTTATAAGAGAAATAGATTTGGGTGTCATCACCCACAAAGAGGAGTTCACTGAAATTATGAAAGTTTGGGAGGAAAGAGAGAGAGAGAGAGAGAGAGGGAGAAAGAGAGAGAGAGAGAGAGGCAGAAAGACAGAGAGAGACAGAGATACAACGAGAAACAGAGAGAGAGATCTTCCTTTTGGTTTGCAAATGTTAGGAACAGACCTAGAGCTATCAGAAAATTAAATCTTTTGTTTCGAAGAATCTGGTCAACAAAAATGACTGTGCTGAGCATTGAAAAAGCCATTGAATTTCCTAAGTACCCATGAAACACTGTTGCTTGGACAGTGGATAAAGAAAGCAGTTCCCAGAGCCTAAGGAATGAGTGACCTCTTGAAACATGAAGCCATGCTTATAGAGTCTACTTTTAAGGAAATGAAAGTCAAAACAGAAATGAAATAAGCATTATGGAATAATAGCCTAAAGGGTCTGTGTTTTTGATGAGACCCAAGCTGATGTTACATAAGGGAGAAAAATTAAAAGAAGAAAATATTAAAGACACTAAGTAGAATGTGTCCCACATTAAAGGATTAAAAAAAAAAACTAATGATAATAAAACAAAATATGGCTTCTGCCAAGATGTGATAAGTAGAAATATTGGCTGAAAACCACAGGGAGAAACAGATATATCAACATTGACAGGGATATTTAGAAGATGGAACTTAGTAGCTTTATAAACTAAGCACTCTCAGGTATATGGAAAGCATGATTATATATTGACATTAAATGTGAAAAAAATTTAACCTTGTGAAGTAGCATAGCGCCATTCAGTAGCAGTATTCCTTTGAACTAGGAGTACTGACTTTCTGCTCTGCTGGGACTTCTCCATGGCACCTGTAGCACACTTTTCTAGGAAGAGTTTTCAGAGTGTCTCTCATCTTGTCATTCAGCATGGTGACCCAGCAGTGGCTTTTTAAAGCATGGCACTGAGAAACAGCAGCTCCAGGGCCAACTCACAGGACTCCCTGGCAACAATGAGCATGAAAGAGCCCAGTTCCTTAGTAGGTCTTGGGGAAACTTTCTTAGAATGCTGAGGTTACAGTAAGGCATTTGGACATATTGCTCTGCTGTGGACTAGTTTCTTCAGTCTCACTGGAACATTTATTAGAAATGCGGATTCTCATGGTCCATTCCAGATCCATTGATAACCACTCTTCATTTGAACAATATCCTAATTGATGCATGTGCAGATCACATTTGTAAAAGGCTTTGCTGGAATCTACAATGAAATGACCATCCTGGGGTTCAGTGAGAAGAAGGGAGTAGTCCCAAAATCAAAAAGTATGCTTAAGATTTAGGTGGGTGGATCTCAAACAGTTGTTCCCAGACGTGCTACATCTTCAACACCCAACAACTTGTTAAAATTACAAATTCTTTGGCCCCGTCCCAGATTTAGTGAATTGGAAACATTGGGAGTGGGACCCAGGATTACATTTTTTAACAAGCCCCCTTGATGACTATCATGTGCTCTAAAATTTGAGAATCACATTGTAGATAATTCTGGTCCAGTATGCTTACATAGGTCATGAACAGGTGTAAGAAGTGAATAAAGGTAGTCTGAAGGGCTAGCATCAGAGTGTTATAAATTTGGAAAGCAAAAAATGAAAAAGGTATCTACAATATTATATACTACCATGCGCTTATCAAAATTACCCAAGACAGATGACCATGGCTGGTTGACACTGGAGATGCAACCAGCAGTCTTACGGCTGAGCTTTTCACAATTAGCAAGCAAGCCTTTGCTGCAGGGAGTGCAGAGTCAAAGAGAAACTAGGTTATGAGAAGGTAAAAGTACAATAAAATGCCACTTCCAAATGGTCAGTGAAACCACAAAGGAAGTAAGCCGGGTCCAGGTTGCGGTGTTTACAGAGTAATTACAGATAATAAGTAATATGGTTACCTTTGTGTTCGTAATCACACATATCTGAAAGTCATATGATTGTATTGTTCTAGCAAATCTTTGTAATTCTAACTTATGTTTCAGATACTATTAGACAGTTCTTTCACACTGACCCAAAGGTAGGGCTAATAAATGCTCATGTTTTTGGAGTTGGCACTCCAAAAGGAGAGCTGGCAGGTGTCCTCTGTGCTCATGGACTGTCCCGTGTAAACCCCTGCATAGCTACTTACATTTCAATTAATAATCATTAAATAGCATTTAATTATTTCCAAGCAGAGGCGTTTCAGTGGCACCAAGGGAAAGTCACTTTTGTGAAAGGGGTTAAGTTGGAGCAGTCTCCACCTGCTCCAAATATACAAATTGTTTTCCACCTTCTGCCTCACTCCGATGTGGAACCTGTGCGAGGGCATCAGGAAATGACAGTATCACATTCATTGTCTTTATTTTTGCTGTGGCAGATGGAAGGCATAAAATGACCCAGGAGGTACAAGGAGACTCTGGATAACATTTTGGGACTCTCTTCATAATTTTATTTGCATTTCTCTTTTGTTTTTGCTAAGGTCTGTCATTGAGAAAGTGATTGTACTTAGGTTTTCTTATTTACATATTCATATTTTTTTCTTTACTGGAAACCAAGCAAGACACCTGCATTACAGTGACTCAGGTGAGCAGGCAGCAGGGCTCAGTGCCCAGGTGAGACTGATTTTTCTGGTTTGGTTTAAAGTTTGTGTAAATTTTTGGTTATTTTTAATCTGCCTTTCATAAATGTAGGCTAGAAAAAGAAGGTTATCCTTCCAGTTTTGATGAAAGAAATAGTGGAAGGAAGAAAAGAAGGAAGGAAGGAAGGAAGGAAGGAAGGAAGGAAGGAAGGAAGGAAGGAAGAAAAGAAGCAAAAACAGACAACAAACTATTGATTTGAAGCTCAAATCTGTCTCCACCGTA
This sequence comes from Cuniculus paca, assembly GCA_004365215.1. Lineage (NCBI taxonomy): Eukaryota > Metazoa > Chordata > Mammalia > Rodentia > Cuniculidae > Cuniculus > Cuniculus paca. The sequence goes on along the minus strand of RJWT010006005.1, from coordinate 8,854 downwards.
AGGCAAAGGGGTCAGACTAACAACTCTTCTACTATTAGGATGGCCTTGAGAAATTTTCACATCTCATGATATGCCAGAGTTACAGACCCCACAGTTCCAACCTGTAACTCAGATATTCTCATTTTGTAGGAAGAATTCAGTTGATACACACAGAAATAAATCTCTATGGCAAAATAATGCCGTATTTATCACATACAGGTAGACATTCTCAAATGATCTGAAATTAGACAGCCAAGTGACTTTCACCTTGTGTGAATTTGTGTGTGTGTGTGTGTGTGTGTGTGAGCACGCACATTCGTGCATGAAGGTGATCTATGATTAGAAAAAGGACATTGCCCTGGAGGCCAATAAGCTGATCCTGCAATCTAAGATTTGGTTGATGGCAGCGTCCCTTGCTTGTCCTTTGGTGGCATTCCCTTGGGAAATCATAGACACTTGCATGGCCCATCTCTTTTGTGTTCCCCAGGTTATTATTACTTTTTTTGTCACTCTTGTCCTGGGAAAATGAATGCTACAAGCCTTTCTGATGAGGCCTCCAACGTCTTCCCTATGAATCTTTGTGACAATGTAAGAGGCCTTTACTGGGCAATTAGCCCCATATAATTTTCCTAATGATATGTTTGGTTCTGATGTGTTTATCTCCAAAGTTGGTGTTGCCATTTGTTTATTTGGTTCTGAATCTAGGGTAAGAGAGAGGCTGTCCTGCCGCAGGTAACCCCAGGGAGCCCAGAGAAGAGTCCTGCCAAAACCCTTCTTAAAATCTTTAAGTAACATGGAAAGCTAGCTTTCTTCCTTCTTCATGCTCATTCTCATTTCATTTTAAGAAAATAACTACAAAATCAACACAGGTGAATGTTTTGCTATGTTTTTAATGGTGCTCTCTACAGCTTAGGACCTTTACTAATACTGATTGGCCTCAGGTCAAAACTGGTGAAAGGCTACTCCTGGGCAGAGTCCTTTAGATGATGTAACATGTTTATTCTCAGAACTTCTAGTTTCCACTTGGGGAATTTGTAGATAAAATATAATCCTACCACATAGCAACATCTATTTAGAATTTAGGAGGCCCTTCAAACCTCATTCACTTTCCCTTAAATTAAACATTTACTAAGTTTTATTTTCCAGTGTCCGGATCCTCCTAGTGACAATGGATTTGCCAAAGATTAATTAGATAAACTTATCCTTGCTAATGTAACAGCTAATCTATTACTTCTCCCTCATAAACCCTTGCTTGGCTCACCTGTTCAGGTTTGCCAGAGATCACAGGGATGACTGGCAAGAGCAAGGTTCTACCCAGCAGCCATGGTCAGAGGTAGGTGTGGCCATGTAGGGTTTTCAGCACACACACCAGGGGCCATCCTCTTGATGGCTGCCATCCCTCCCAAGATGACCACGGTCATCAGGAGGACTTCCTTCTCTCCTGATGGCTAACAGATGATGTGGAAAATAGTATAGAGATAGCTAGAGTTTTAAAAACAAATTAAAGCTAATCTAGCGATTTATGAAATAAACTCATTTGTTCTAAACTTGATCTTCACTTCAGGGTTCCTCAGTCACAACTCTGGGATTCCTTTAACCTGAGCAAGTGATGCCCTCTGGACCTGACCCTGTTTTGTGCTACCCTAAAGGTTAAACTCCCTCAAGATTTGGGTGATGAGACTTGGAGAACAAGTTGAAGATGCTTTTGGTTTTTAATGAATATTTTTACATGGTTCTATGTTTTTGGTACACATGGGCAATTCTACCATCAGGCCACCAGCTCTGATGCTGATTTTCCTCAAGAAGTCATAGACACAATGACTTATTCTTTTCCATGATGAAAAGATGTGATGAAATTGTTCATGCAAATAGCCAGGCAGTTCTAATTTTTTGAATTACCAAGTATATACTTAAAATTCTTGATGTCATTCCTCATTTATAACATATCTAATTAAATGTTTTTAAGAAGTAACAAGAGATACTCTGTCCACTTTACCTAGGTCTTCTCCATAGTACATCTTGTGAAACTTCGGTACAATAGAACCCAGTTGTGACACTGGTACAATATACTGAGTTTATTCAGATTTTCAGACATTACTTGAATACTGCTAATTGCACAGATGCAAATGTACATTTGTCAGTGCAATTTTATTACTTGTAAGGATTTGTGCTAGAGTCAAGATACAGTGTAACTCCATTACCACAATAATCTCAAGTCATTCAAATTTTCAGATGGTGCTTTTTGGTGTTGAATTTTGAAGGTCTTTATATATTTTAGATGCCAGTTTATTGTTATATATGCAGTTTTCAAATATTACCTCTAACTCTATAGCTTCTTTTCATTCTCTTTTGCATAACAAATCATTTTAATATGTACTAGTCCAATTTATCATATTTTTCTTTTATGAATTGAGTTTTTCGTATTCTATAAATACTCTTTGCCTAATCTTCCAAAAAGTTTCTGCTGTCTTTTTCTAAAAGTTTTATGTTTCATACATAGAAACATAAAACTATGTCCATTTTAGTTCATTTTTAAGCCAGGTGTAAGTTTGTATTGAAGTTCATTTGTTGACAAAAGCTGTTCAATTGTCCCACTGTCATTTGTTAAGATTATCTTTCCTCGTTTTTGCACATTTTTCGAAATTAAGTTAGGTTTACTCATGTAGATGTACTCCTGGGGTTTCCATCTTGTTTCACTGAATTATCCCTCTGACAATACTGCATTATTTTATAATTGTGCCAATAGAGTAGGCCTAAATATTGAGTCTAGTGATTCCTCTCATTTTACTATTCTTTGTTAAGATCATTTCAGACATTCTAGAATTAACACCTTTCAATATAAATTTTATAACATCTGAAAAGTTATTTAAACAATCAACTATCCAGAAAAGAAACTAATAAAACACCCTCATTTACAAAATAAAGATACATATGAATAAATGTGACTGAGGTGAAAAATCTGCATACCAAAAACTGTAAAACATTGATTAAAGAAAGTTAAGACAACAGAAATAAATGGAAAGATATCCCATGCCTGTGGATTATAAAAATTAATATTGTGTAAATATTCATAGTAGTCATACAAACCTATAGGTTGATGCAATCTCTGTCGAAGTTTCAATGTCAATTTTCATACAAATAGAAAAAAATACTTACTAAATGTTGTGTATCACCAAAGACCCCAAATAGCCAAAGATATTTGAGGAAAACAACAAAGGTGGGGATATCATACAAAATGATTTCAAAATATATTACAAATCCAAGGATAGGAAGGCAAATATTGGATGATCTCACTTACGTATGGAATCTGAAAAGTTGAACTCATAGCAATGTAGAAAGATGGTTATGAGAACCTGGCAGGGAGCAGGATGGGGGAGGGAGGGCCATTGGCCACTGAATAGAAAATTTGAGGTATATTTCAGTAGTCTGATGCACAGCATGGTGACTCTAGTTAATCACGCATTATATATTTCAAAGTTACTAAAAGAACAGATGTTAATATTTTCACTACAAAGAAATGACAAGTATGTGAGGTGCTAGATGTGAATTAGTTTAATTGTTCCACAATGCATACAGTTATCATAAATAAACCATAAATATATATTATTATTTACAAATTAAAAACTTGGAATTTTGATAAAAGTTACTTTAACATAGGTAAACTGGGGAGAGCTGACATCTTTACTCTGTGTAGTTGTAAAATCTGCGAAAATGCCAGGTGCAATGGTGCATGCCTGTAATCCTAACACTCTGGGAGGCTGAGGCAGGAAGATTGCAAGGTTGAGTCCAGCTTGAACAATCTAACAGCTTAGTGAAATCCTGCCTTAAAATTAAATAAATAAATAAGTAATAGAGAAGCGAGAGAGAGAGATACATAGATAGATACCTAGATACATAGATACATAGCTGGGGTTGTAGCTCAGTGTGGGGGTTCTGGTTTCAATTCCCAGTGCTACTAAAAAAATTCTGTGAACATTTAGTCTTTTTTCCGCTTTTATCAATGTTTTTATTTTTATCCTTCTTGTCCTGTATATTTTTTGTTAACTCTTTACCTAAGCATTTAAATTTCTTTATAATGATTGCAAATAGTATGTTTAAAATTTGTTTCCAGCCTATTTTTTTCTATTATACAGAAATAAAACTGTCTCTTGTGTATTGACCTTATATCTGGTGATCTTGCTAATGTCACACTTATAGAAGAATATTTATAGATCTTTATAGATTCTGATTTTCTTTGTAGATAGTCATGCCATTTTCCACTTGGAAATAGGGAATAGTTTTGTTTCTTCCTTTGTAGTCTGTATGCTTTTGGTCCCTTTAAAACTTTTTTTGCATGACTGCATTGGCTAGAACTTCCAGTAGAAATAAGAATGCAAGAGGAAACTTTAAAAATGTTGAGTAGAAACATTGAGCATTGTCAACTTTGCCTGCTGTTGATCTCAAGGGAAACCATACATTGTAGTTGGTATCATAATTTTACCATTTTTGTCAAATGTATTTTCTTTGTCCTGTGATAAGGTCTCATATTGTTTTCTTAGTTTAGCCTGTTCATATGATGAACTCTCGTGATTTCTCAGTAAATGTTGAAACAGCCTTGTATACCTAGAATAAATCCCTCTTGATCAATGTATCTAATGCTTTTTATACACTGTTCAGTTAAACTTGCTAATATTCTGCGAAAGACTTTTGCGTCTGTTTTCTTGAGGAGTATTGTGTGCCATTGTCCTCTTTTGTTTTACTTTTGCTATAGTTTTTGCCTGGTTTTCATATGAACCCGGGTAATACTGGTCTCATAAAAAGCCTTGAAAAATTATTTTTCCTCTATGATGTTTGAGAAAAAGTTGTATAAAATTGGTCATAATTTTTTAAATGTCAATATTTCCCAGTGAAACCACCTAGGCATAAACATTTGTTCAGGAAGTTTTAAATAAATTTTTAATTTATTTAACCTCTACATTACTATCAAAATGATTAACTTAACATCAGTTGTTTTGGTTCTTTGTGGTTTTTGAAAAATTGACTTCTTAGTTTTCATATTTATGAGGGTACACAGTTGTCTCTTAAATTAATAATCATATGATCACTGCAGGATCTAAAATCATATACCTTAATTCATCCTGATATTAGTAGTTTGTGTTTTCTCTGATTTATTTTTGCCATCTGGTAAGAGTTTTATCAATTTTAAATTAATTTTTAATAATCATTTATATTTTATTGTTTCCTCTTATAGTTTAGCTCTAAAATGTCCCCTTAAAGTCTCATGCATCAAGAGACAAGACTTTTGGAAGGTGATTGGCCATGGGGGTGCTGTACTTATCAGTGCATTAGTCCACTGACCAATTCACAATTGACTTGCTGTAAGGAGGTGGGTTAGTTTAAGGCATGTCTCTGGGGCCTTATTGCAAGGATGTATTCTTGCCCCCAGCTTCTCCTTTCTCTCTGCTTCTCAGCTGCTGTGGAATGAGCAACTGCCCTTCCCTACTCCTTTCTGCTAGACAACTACTGTCTTGAATCCACTGACAATGAACTGAATCATCTGAAACTGTGAGCCAAGGTACACCTGTCCTCCTTTAAATTATGGGTGTCAGTTATTTCCCAAAAATGGGAAAGCTAACATATTTTCTTATTTTTAAATTCATTAGTTTCTGCTCTTATCTATGTTATTTCCTTATTTATATCTTGATATATTCTTATATTGTTTCTTTAGTTTCTTTGCATAGAAACTTAGATGAATGACTTGAGATCTTTTCTCTTTATTTTGGTACTGAGGATCAAACTCACAACCTCATGTTTGCCAGGCAGGCCCTTAAGCCACTGAGCTAAATCCCCAGTCCTAAGAGATCTTTTCTCTTTGCTAATGTAAGCATTTAGAGCTACAGATTTGCTGCATAGTACTGCATTAGCAAAATCCAACATTTTAATGTTTTATTTTCATATTAATTTTCCCCTGTGCATTTTAAATTTCCTTTGAGATTTACTCCCTGACTCATGGATCACTTAAAAATATATTGACTTTCTAAGTGTTTACAGATTTTCACATTATCCTTCTAATTGGTCCAAAACTTTATACAATTTCAATTTCTTGAGGTATAATTTGTGGCACAGAATATGAACTCTCTTGATGAATATTCTATGTTTGCTCCAAAAGGTACATTCTACTGTTGGTCGAATTAGTTTCTATATTGCAATTAGATCCTGTTGGTAAATTATAATGTTCATTTCCTCTCTATACTCACTGATCTTTTTGTCTATTAATTCTACCACTTGCTGGAAATTAAGTGTTTACATCCTCAACCACAATACTTGTGGATTTATTTTTCATCTATACCAGTTTTTAATTCATGCATTTTGGGACTATATTTGGTAGAAACACATTTAGAATTTCTTTTCTTCTTGATACATGGATCCTCTTATAATACAATGTCTCTATTGCTAATAATTTTCTTTCTCCTATAGTTTACCTGATATTGATACAGCTATCACTACTTCAAAATAATTATTATTTCATGGTGTTTATTTTTAATTATGTTGCTTTCAGTACATCTATGTAGGTGTTTTTATTTTTATTAAATTTATAGTACCATTTAAATATATATAGATCACATTTATCATAGGGAAATTGTACCTGTGCATGACATGTCTTAATTCTTTTGTTCCCATTCCCCTCCCCTCATGTCAATCTTTTTTCTCCTCCTTACTAACAAAGCTTTGTTTCCATTTTATCTTTCTTTTTTCATTTTATCTTTTTCCCCTACTCCATTCTCATTCCCCTTTCCTTTTGAACAATTTCTTCCTATTTCACAATATTTATTATGCATTTTGGTTCTTATTTACACTTTCAGTTTCTCACACCAGGGAGACAATGCAAAATTTACATGTTTGTCCAGTTTAATTTACCAATATGGTCTCAAGACCTATCCAAGTACCTAGGAATGTCTTAAATTTATCTTTCTTTATGAGTGAGCAGCACTCCATTATATAAAAAAACCCCATCTTTTTATCCATTCATCAGTTGATGAACATTTTGGTTGTTTCCAAGATTCAGCTATTACAGACTATGCTGCTGTAAACATGGGTAAGCATATATTGTTGTGGTATGATGCTTTTAATTCTTTTGGGAAGATTCAAAAAAGGGAAATAACTGGGTTAAATGAGACCTCTAATCCTGGTTTTTTGAGGAATCTACACACTGATTTGCACAATAGTTGCACCAGTCTACATTCCTTCCAAAAATGAAGCATTGTCTTTTTCTTACATCCCAGTCAGCATTTGTTATTGGTTGATTTCTTGATAATAGCCATTCTTACTGGAGTAAGATGGAATCTCAGTATTGCTTTAATTAGCATCTCTTGAATGACCAGTGATGATGAATATTTTTTTCATATATTTATTTGCCATTTCTACTTCTTATCTGAGAAGTACATATTCAGCTCAGATGCCCATTTTTGGATTGGCTTTTTAAATTTGGGGGGGGTCTAATTTTTTAAATTGTTTATATGTTTTAGATATTAGTCTTTTGTGTGAGGAACAAAAAAAATAGAGGAGCATAGGAAAATGATAGAAACCATAAATACTCAACAGACGAAAGAAATGGAATGCATGAAATAGATTCAAACAGATAGTCAGGAAGTTAAAAATCCCATTGAAAGTTTACAAAATTGATTGAATGAAAATGAAAAGAGAATAGCAGACTTAGAAGACAGGACCACAGTAAGCAATTATGAAAAAGATCTTTTAAAAATGGTGAAGGACCAAGGAAAAACAATCCAATAGCTGCAAGATGATGCAAAGACTAACAACAGAACATTGACCAGAGTCAACGAAAAATCAAGAGGCAACACAAATGACAAACATGCCCAGCCATCCCGGAGCAGCATAGCAGCTGTAGCTCTAGGCCTGGCGAGAGTTGAAGGCACGCACAGCAAATTTCACCTAGCCATGCAGCTTGGGACCTTGCAAGTAGCCTGGTAGGGACCCATGCCAATTCCACCATCAGCCCGGAATGTTTGTAAAGTCTCTGGGGTCTTGCCTGGGCTCCACTCAGCCACCCCAGAGCAGCGTAGCAGCTGCAGCTCTGGGCCTGGCATGAGCTGAAGGTGTGCACAGCTAATTTTACCTAGCCCTGCAGCTTGGGACCTCGCAAACAGCCTGGTAGGGACCTGAGCCAATGCCACCATCAGCCTGGGATGTTTGCAGCATCCCTGGGGTCCTGCCTGGGCTCCGCCCAGCCACCACCAAGCAATAGAGCAGCCACAGTGGTACTCATGACTGGAGCTGAAGCCACGCACTGTGAATATCACCTAGCCTTGGAGCCTCTTAACCTTGTATGTGTTGGATTCACCTGCCACAGAGGAATACAGGAAAATGACAAAACAAGAGTGAAATGCAATCTTACAACTCCAGTCCATCCCAAACAAGCCAAAGAGACATGGACATAGAAGAAAGTATGAGCCACACACCTGAAAACTCTGAAATGATAGCAACTGAAGTAAAGAAACAACTCCATGAAGTTGTAAAGGAATTGAGATTAGAAATGGTTTTCCAGGTAAAACAAAAGATGATAAATGTAATGAAAGAAATGCTAAACACATCTAAAGAAGATATAGTTGGAAAAATAGAAGAACACTGCAAAAGGATGGAAACCTTGAATGAAGAATACAAGAAAGAATTAGAATGCATGAAACAGAGTCAAAGAGATCTCCAGGAAATCAAGAATGCCATTGAAAGCTGGCAAAGCTACCTCAATGAATGTGAATATAGAGTTTCAGACCTCAGAGATATCATTGCAACAAGTGAGAAAGAAAGGAAACATCTTTTAAAAATAACAAGGAATCAGGAAATAGCAATTCAGCACTTGTAAGATGATGCAAAGAAA